>ML812017.1:144764-160526 GCA_009831015.1 Picea engelmannii
TGGGGCATATGGTGTGATATGCCACACTCCTTACATAAATGATCAAATTATTTTCCACAAAATTCACCACCATTATCAGTTCTCAGTACCTTAATATTCTTATATGTTTGGTTTTCTACAAGAGATTTAAACTCTTTAAATTTCTCGAAAAACTCTGATTTCTTCCTTAGGAAATATATCCATATCTTCCTGGAAAAATTGTATATGAAGGAGACATAATACAAGGATCCACAAAGTGAAGGCACTGAAACTGGGCCAAACACATTACTATGCACCAATTCTAGAATCCCATTTTCCCTTGTTGCTCCAGATGGAAACCTCACCCAACTTTTTTTTTTCCATATATGCAATGTTCACAAAATTTGATTTCTAAACCACATTCAGGAAACCCTTCGACCATACCTTTGTTGTGCATAGCTCGAAGTCCTTTTTCTCTAATGTTTCCCATCCTCTCATGCCATAGCATGGTTGGGTCAATTTTATCATGTCTTGTTGAGGTGGTTTGTACCAACTCAACCCGAGTTAGGTCGAGTTGAGTCAAATTCAATGTTGGATTATTAAGAGGGGGGGGGGTGCGGGGGTGAATCAATAATGAGCGATTATACTACTTATTAACCACAATTTATATTCCTTTAACTTATTCAAATATGTTCATTTTTTCATCATCAATATATTATGGTATCATAAACATTAGCATCCATCATTGCATAATAAAAAATAACAAATACATCCACATAATGCACAATACACCAATATGTACATGGAAATCCAATGTGGGAGAAAACCATATAATGTTTTTCTTATATGTCAAGAATTACATTCAAGGAAACACCAACTTCCAATTCTCTGGCTCCAACTAGAAGGAGGCTCCAACCCCTTGTATTCTCCCGCTCCAACCAAAAGGTGGCTACAACCACCCATTTCTCTGGCTCCAACCAGAAGGAGGCTCCAACCCTCTATTCTCGGGCTCCAACCTAAAGGAAGCTCCAACTCCCTAGTTCTATGGATCTAACTTGTTGATTATTCAATAATCAAGGCTTAATAATGAAGTTCATTCCATTTTTGAATTTTACTTAAACCATAAACAATTGTGTTGCAACAACCAACATCACAAGAAGAAACACCATGCACAAGTACACAAGACGTATCCTCAGAAACCCTTCTCAACAAGGGAAGAAAACCCATCCAATCCTTTGCTATATTCTTCAAGAGAAAGACCTCCACCACCAAGAAAACCTTGCACACAAAAGGGTGCTCACAAACCCTAGAAGACTAGTGCCCAAGAGAGGTGCACACTTTTCCCAAGAATATGTACTTGCTGAAATTTCCAAACTCACACAAAAGATATGATTCCTCAATGGGGAATTTACATTTACTTATATTAGAATTGACCTATCAACATAAGTGTATATTGGCACAATAGGGTCAACCTATCTAACTCACAATATAATTAATAATAACAAGATTAATTATCATTAATTATCAATTACTTTAAGGTGGGGCCGACCTGTACCCTTTACATTACAATTAGGGTTATAGGCAAGTCTGACTCTTGAAAAATATATCAAGGGATATCATACACCCACTAGTGCTCAGCCACTAGGGGCACATCCATAGGGATTTCCATATCTCTATCTCACTACATCTCACAAGAGAACCACACTCACTAGTTCTCAACCACTAGGATCACGTTCACTTGTGCTCATCCACATGCATGTCCACTCAACAGATCTTCTTTCCCATTGCAATACACAAGAGAGTCATATGGAGTTCATCATCTCAACTCTCTACTTAGAGGAGGCTAATACATCGTCTTCATCTCTTTCTCATAACGATGCACCCAACTCATGGGAATTCACACGTTCACCTTGTGCTCAACCAAAAACACATCCAACTCAGCAGATCTCCTTTCTCATTGCGTTACATAGGAGAATCATCTAGAGTTTCATCATCTCAAATCTTTGCTCATATGAGGCTAATACATCGCCTTCATTTTTTTCTAATAACGATGCACCCAACTCATGGTAATTCACACGTTCACCTTGTGCTCAACCACATTACATCCAACTCAAAAGATCTCCTTTCTCACTGTGTTACACATGATCTGGAGTTCTTCTCAACTCTCTGTAAGGAGGAGTCCATCACTGCGTTCCAGTTCTGTCTTAGATAGGAACCACACACCCAACTCATGGGCTCTCTCTCGGTTCGAATCTATCATTTTGTGTCCTAGAGGATGTCTCATATAGCTATAATCATCAACACTCCCTCTATACTAGAGAGGTATTCTTCACCAAGCTAGTTTGGTGAAGGTGTTTGCAATATGTTCATGTGTAGGAAGGTACAACACATGTACTTCTTTCCTCTGCATCATGTCTCTAAAAATGATATTTTATCTCAACGTGTTTCGATCTATCATGAAACATAAGTTTCTCAAAGAGCTTCACATAGCTCCGGTTATAATCATAGAATCCATCTCATGATCAAGTAAATATTTCAGAAGTTTATGAAGCCGCACTTCTTCACACACTCAATGATATATACTCTGCTTCTGTGGTATTCAATACCACAAATATTTGTTTCCTACTGCACCAGTGTAATATCCCTCAGCCGAACCCAAATGCAAGTGTAATCCAAATATATTTAAGCTAGTGAGATGTTTAGACATCATTTTTGTAATACACCTTTCATGGCATGGTGCACGCATATATTGCGCAGTAAAGTGATGTAGTGTGCACATTTCTGGATACCACACACAGTAACTAAAGTGCGCACAACCTTGAGGACAACGGATACCGTGCATAGTAACTAAAGTGCACACAACCTGGAGGACAATGGATACCGCGTGTAGTAACTAAAGTGCGCACAATATTAAGGTCAACAAACCTTTATGTATATGATATGCATTATAGGCTGGTGAGCCAGTATTATAAGACATAATGCTTATGTTTTAAAATTAGGCCAGAGAGCCTAGATGTTAAAGGACAATGCACCTATTTTGTATATGTCACGTGATTAATATAAAATACATCATTGCACACAGATCGACCAAGATAAAAGAGAAGTGGGACTAGATTCCACCAATTAGGGAAAGGGAGGGCCAAAAGCTAAGGAAAGGGATAAGCGAGAGAGATTAATCCAAAAAGGAATATTAAATTAATATTTCTTAGAACATAAAGTATGGATAATTGTTTTATCCTAAGTCCTAAAGAAAGGGAAGTGTGTCAGAGCAGCTTCCAACATGACAAGTGTCAAGTTGGAGACATGCATACTTATTGCCAATATTTATTTCCTTTGGGGGGGATCTTACCATTTTTACTTCGAATAGAGAACTAGTATGGGGGGGGGATCTTACCATTTTTTCCTTCGACCAGAGAACCAGTATGGAGGGGGGAAATAATTATCTCTACCATAAACCCATGACCATTTCTTTGCACAGTCATCGAGCTATCCTCGTACTTTCTTGTCACTGTACATGAACCTGTTTCCATAGCCATTTTCCAGTTGGTGTACCTGTCAGCTTGGGAGCAGGATTGAAGAGGCAGGTTGTTAGGCCCATGAGCAATTCTTTGATTGAGAGAATTGTTGGGGATTGATTTCCTAAAGGTGCTAAACTGCAACTACAGTGCTCTGAGACTTTCAGTTTGGCCTGTTGCTGAAGCCCTGGAAGGGAAGTGGGGCAGCCGAAGGATTGTTGAGAAGAGAAGGGGAACACTTCCTTGGGTGGGATAGGCATGTGGGGAATGAGAGGTTGTAGGCTGTCATTTAAGTGAGCACCTAAGATGGAGTCTTTCCTGTTGACCATGAACCTTTAGCCTGGTTAGGAATCCCTTACCCTGGGTGGAGTCTAGTCCCAACTCGGGGGTGACTCACTGTTGAGAGTGATGAACAATGTAGTCTAAGGCTGGGAGGTTTGTGGACAGTCTACACGTAGTTGGTGACATTCTTACCAAGATAAGTATCGGTTCTGTGATGAGTATACATACTGCATTGTTATTTATGTGTTAATTTATGGGTTTTATTATATGTGTGAGCCTATCTATCTGTATGTTTAAGGGTATACCCCTATGTACGTTGCATGTCTGTGTTTATTGTTAATACAGCCTGAAAATCATATATTCACATAATGCAACTGTTTTTTTATGTTTTATATGTGAAGCTTCCACTAGAGTGATTTATGTATATGTGTAATTACACGCAGTTTAGTATGTATGTATGCCTGTGTGTGTATATATGTATTTAAAAAGAAAAATTATGTGACATACCTCAGTTGGATACTGGGTTATTACCTTATGTTGTCAGAACTAAGTTAAGTGTCTGAGTAGTGATGATTCCCCGACCTATTGGTGGTTGGGGAGGTGCGTTACAGTATGGTATCAGAGTGTCAGTTTTCGACACTGACCCTGAATGGGCCAAACAAGTCGAATGGAGACAAGATTATAGTATGGTATACAATATATTTGCGTTCATGGAAAATTGAACCACCACGCGGAAGAATAGTATGTAGGGATGCACGCGCTAAATTTAGCATTTCACATAGTGCATATACATAGTAAGGGTGCATGTGGTGTGCATGGTATGGTAAGGCACAATGAAGTTTGATTGGTGTGCACACAATATGAGTATGAGTTGTATCGCTACAATACATGCAAGGGTGCGCGCAGGTGATTGTGTGCGGTAGAAACAGAGTATTCGATGGGGCATGCAGATCATTGTACATGGTAAGGCATATTGAACTTTAGCATGATGCAATGCATATGGAATATCCGAATGCGATATAGAAAAAATGCGTAGTGGATATTGGTGCACAACGCAGAAGTAGTACGTGCAAGTTATTGGCACGACGAAGAGGAAATGTATAGCAGATACATGTGCGCGGAAGCACGAATTACCTTATAAAGTCACTTTGCACGATAAATAAAGGTACACAAGTTGAATTTTATGCATGCAAATTCATTTGAAAGGCTAATTGAGACGACGAACCTGAGTTTAATAGAAAATTTACATAGTATTCAAAGAAAGAGGAATACACAACTGCATTGAAGTATTATTTAAAATGAGTCAAGCGAGTGAGATGAATTCTAAGTTTTATTCAGACAGTTGAAAGTGAAATATAATTTACAAGAAGATACATAATATTAAGGGAAACAAGATTCATATCACCATCAGTTGGAATCTTGTCCTAAGCAGTACAAAATCTGCTACTACGCTTATATATTCATTTAAAATTCGAAATTACAAAAGGGGATGATTCAAAATAGCAGTTGCCTTATTTAAAGAGACTGAACAAGAACAATTCTATCATCTTCGAAGATTCCTTACCTTTGCTACCATCTGTCCAAAAATTGTTGAAATATACTCAATTGTATTTGAGGGATCATTTTAGTTTAGCTAGCTCCTCCTTAAAAGAATATAACCAGACCGGTTGATTCTCTCCAACACTTTTAGCCACTTCAGCGATGGGTTCTTTCTTCTATCGCTTGCTTCGTTTCTTCTTAGCAGCTGGTCTGTTGATAACCAGATCTTGCATGATTGGATTTATCTTGATTTCCAATCTAGAATCAATAACAGGTACTGTGTGAAATTTAGTCTCCAGTATTTGCGCGACTACCTTTTCCTTCGTACTCGTAGAAAAATTTAGCATGTTTCTCGAATAACCAGTCTCATTGGATTTAACTAGGTCCATATACCCTTCAGTTGTGTGGGAACCAAAATACTTTTGCAGAGATAAGAAGCTTGAACCAATTTGGAGACTGTTCGCTGATGGATAAGATGATGCTTCCATACCCGAGAGTTGGTTATTATAGAGCCTCAATCATGAATCACTAGTAGACTTGCACACAAGTACGATGGGTTGCCATGCTCGGCTAATCCATTTCAAATAATTAAACTTTTTGAGTTTGTTACATGGCAACGTTCACCTAACTTCAAATGACTGTGATGTACTGAGCGAATGAGACAGAGTCATATGACTAGCCGTCACCCTTCCCACAAATGGTGGATTGACATATTGAAGCACGTGACATCGTAACTTATGCAAAAGTGGTTTCGACAAACCACCTTTCGCCCGATGTATCTCTGCGCGATGATGTAGTTCTTGCTAAGCTCTCAAAACTTGGGTCTTGTCTAAGAATCATCATGGTTGCAACACCAAGAATCCGAGAAGATAATTCTGATATATTTATTGAGCCGAAATAGTTCATATTTCTCATGGATTGTTGATTTAGTTAACCTAATAAGTTTTAATGGCTGTACATTTTGCAGAATTAACAACAACTAGATCATATTAGATCAGTATCGAATCCATAGGAATGGAAGAGACACAGAGAAATTATAGTCAACAAGAGGAGATCAGAGGGATGAATGTCCATTTGGACATTGAAGGAACAAACTCCAATGGACATGGAGAGGAAAGGGATGAAAACTTAAATATGGTAGAGACCATTAAAAATTTGCAAAAGGATGTACAAAACCATAAAGTTGATAATGAAAGGCTTATGAGAGCCAAAGATCAGCAGGATGACTTCAACATGAAGTTATTGCAAAGTTTGAACAGAATAGAAAAGAAATTGGAAAAAGAAAGTGAATCAAGCAAATATGGAAGTCACAAACCTTCGGATGAGAAAAAGAAATCAGGAAATGTTAGTAGACACCACCATCACTCCCCGAAGCATTCCAATAAAAGAGCAGTTAGCACCACAAGTCCATCCCTTGTCAGATAGTGTAAGAGGTCTAGGGTGGATGAACTATGAGGAGAAATGAACAAAATCAAACCTCCTACATTTGATGGTGAGCACAAGAAGGATGAAGATTCAGAAACATGGTTGCTGGGCATGAGGAAGTATTTTCAATTACACAATTATTCTTCTCATGTAGAGGGTATAATTTCCATCTATCAACTCAAAGGTAAGGCATCCATGTAGTGGGATCATCTTGTGCGGGTACAACACATCAAAGAGAAGAGCGTTACTTGGAGGGAATTTAAGAGGTATTTTGAGAAGAAATACTTGACTAAGATATATTATGACAAGAAAATGAAAGAGTTTTTTGAACTCAAGCTTGAAATCATGACCATAAATGAATATGAAAGAATATTCCTAGAACTGCTGAAGTATGTCTCCTTCATCAAGGATGAGACAATTAAAATTCAAAGGTATTTGAGTGGATTGCCAATGTTCATTAGTGAAAAAATACAGTATGATGATCCCAAGACATTGGAAGAGACCATAAGGTGAGCTAAATGTCTCTATGATCAACAAAAAGCAGGGCCAACTTTCCAAAAAGATTGGGAAGACAAAAAGAAGTTCAAGGTGGAATAGAGGAAGAAAGGATTTAAAACATCGTTCTTCAGAAATAGTCCATAGGGACCACAAACTCCTAAAGAGCCCAAAATGATAGAGGCAAAAGGCCAAAGGCCAAGGCAACCACCTATTCAATGTTGGGGTTGTAAAGGAGATCATAGATTCAGAGTTTGTCCTCATAGAGGTGAAAAATGAAGGACTATTTATAATGCACAACAAGATGAAACAGTGGGGAACATGGGCAGAAATGTCCCAAGGATCTATGCAGCCCTGGATAACAAGAAAGCAGAATATCAATCACACATGATTGAAGTGGAAGGTATGATTAACAACCAAACCATTGCTATTTTAATTGATTCAAGAGCTAGTCATAGTTATATAGATCCTAAGATGGTAGAAAGTTTGCAATTGCCAAGAATAAATCACGGAAAACCTTGGTTGTACAGTTGGCTATAGGAGCCAAAAAAAAGGTTAATGAGATGGTTAAGTCATGTCTTATGGACATGAAAAAACTGAGCACCAAAGCAGATTTGAACATCTTACCATTAGGTTCTTATGTATGTCTAATTAGGATGGATTTCTTGGACCCACATCATGCTCTATTGGATTTTCATAACAAATAATTCACTTGCTTGGATGAAGAAGGGAACCAAAGGAAAGTGCAGGGAATTCCCAGGGCAATAACCGTTAAAGAAATTTCAGCATTGTAGCTGAAGAAATGTTATAGAAGAGGATGTCAAATATTTGCAGTTCATATGGAGGAGACTCCTAAAGAAAAGGTGCCAAATTGGAGGATTATGCAGTCTTGAAAGAGTTTGAAGATGTATTCAAGGAGGTACCAGGACTACCCCCAAAGAGAGACATTGATTTTTCTATAAATCTGACAGCAGGAGCAGCTCCCGTGTCAAAGAATCCTTACAAAATGAGTACGCCAGAATTGAAGGAGTTGCAAATGTAGCTTGAAGAACTTTTGAAGAAGGGGTATATACACCCAAGTGTGTCACCTTGGGGTGCCCTAGTCTTGTTTGTGAAAAAGAAAGATGGAACGTTAAGATTGTGCATTGATTTCAGATAGTTGAATAAAGTGACTGTCAAGAACAAGTATCCTCTACCAAGGATCAATGATCTTTTTGATCAATTGAAGAATGCAAAGATATTTTTAAAGATATATCTTAGATCGAGATACCATCAGGTAAGAATTAAAGAAGAAGATATCAACAACACCGCCTTTAGGACAAGGTATGGTCATAATGAGTTCACATTGGTGCCATTTGGGTTGTCAAATGCATCAATTGTTTTCATGTGTTTAATGAATGGTGTTTTATGAGAATATTTAGACAAGTTTTTCATTGTCTTTATGGATGACATTCTTATATACTCTAAGTCAGAGGAACAACATGAAAATCATTTGAAGATGGTGTTGCAAGTATTAAGGGAGCATTAGTTGTATGTCAAATTGAGCAAGTGCTCATTTTATCAGAAACAAATTCATTATTTGGGGAATATCATCTCAAAAGATGGGATAATAGTGGACCCTGAGAAGATAGAAGCCATTAGAGAATGGTCATCACCAAAGAATGTGAAAGTGGTCAGATCATTCATGGGACTTGCAGGCTACTACAAGAGATTCATTGGAGGATTCTCAAAGATAGCACACCCAATCACTTCCTTGCAAAGAAAGGGTATGGAGTTTCAGTGGACGTCGGACTGTGAAAGGAGTTTCCAAAATTTGAAACAATTATTGACAAGTGCTCCAATGCTAAGGATTGCAGACCCAAATGAATATTTCATTATATGCACAGATGCCTGTAATGAAGGACTTGGTGGAGTCCTCAGTCAAAATGGATCTGTGATATGTTATGAATCAAGGAAGTTGAAAGAGGATGAAATAAAATATGCCACTCATGATTTCGAGTTGGAAACCATAGTACATGCCCTAAGGAAATGGAGACACTACCTCATGGGAAAAAGGTTTGAGCTAAGAACATACCACAATGGTTTGAAATATTTATTTGATCAGCCAAATCTAAATGCTAAGCAAAGAAGATAGTTATAATTTCTAAGTGAATATAACTTTGATATAAATCATATCAAAGGGAAAGAAAATAAAGTGGCTGATGCACTCAGCAGGAGGGTGCATGAAATACGTGCTACAACCATCAACATGTATCATACTGATGTTAAAATCAAAATTCTGGAGGCTGCAAATACAAACCTGGAATACAAAGAATTGATAGCAAAATTAAAGCAAGGTAAGACACCACAACAGATGGATATTTATAAGTTGGGAGTAGATGGAATACTGCTGCACAAGAAAAAAAAAATTGTACCGAATGTCCAGGACTTGAAACGTATAATTTTGCATGAGATGCATCATGTTCCTTATGCAGGGCACCCTGAATATCAGAAAACTGTAGCAGCGGTCAAGAGCCAATACTTTTGGCCATGTATGAAGAGAGAGATAACAGAATACATCGCAAGATGTATGGAATGCCAGAAAGTTAAAGAAGAACATAGGCACCCAACAGGATTGCTGCAACCTTTACCCATTCCTGAATGGAAGTGGGAAGTGGTGACAATGGATTTTATTATGGGATTGCCCAGAACATGCAAGCTACATGATTCGATTATGGTGGTGGTTGACAAGCTTACAAAAGCTACCCATTTTACTCCACTGAAAACTACTCACAAGGAAACAGATGTTGCTGATATTTTCATGAAGGAAGTGGCATGATTGCACGAAATTCCTAAAATGATTGTGTCTGATAGAGATCCAAAATTCACCTTGAATTTCTGGAAAGGATTGTTCAAAGGATTTGGGACGAATCTGAACTTTAGTAAAACTTACCATCCCGAGTCTGATGGATAGACAGAGAGGGTGAATAGAGTGATATAAGATATATTGAGAATATATGTGATGGATAAACCATAAAAATGGGAAGACTACCTACATTTAGTAGAATTCGCTTACAACAATGGGTATCAAGCATCATTGAAGATGAGCCCATTTGAAGCAATTTACGACAGAAGGTGCAATACTCTAGAGAGTTGGGATAACCCAGCTAATAGAACAGTATTCGTAACAGTAGTCAGGACAGAGTTGCTCAATGAGATGGAGGACCAAATGTTAAAAATTAAGCAGAATTTGAAAGTTTCCCAAGACAGACATAAACATTATGCTGATAAAAACAGAATCCATAGAGAATTCAGAGTGGGTGATCATGTTTTACTGAAGGTGAAAGCTAACATGAGTTCCCTAAAGCTGGGAAGCTACGCCAAGTTGGCAGCGAGATTTTGTGGACCATTTGAAATCCTAGAGAGGATTGGTCCAGTTGCTTATATGATTGCATTGCCTGCATATATGTCTGTTCATAATGTATTCCATGTATCGTTGCTAAAGAAATACATACCTGATGCTAATCATGTTGTTGATTGGAATGTTATTCAGGTGGAGCACGAAGGCGCTTTCCAAGTGCATCTAGTGCGCATTTTGGACCGGAAAATCAAACAACTCCGGAATCGAGCCATAGGGCTTGTAAAGGTCCAATGGACCTGGTACGAACCTGAAGACACTACTTGGGAGCATGAGTATGCAATGCAGGCAGAATACCCGCATCTTTTTGAAAAAATTGAAAATTTTGTTGTATATGGGTACATGATGCACTGAGGACAGTGCATAAATAAGGGGAGGGGATTGTAATATCCCTCGGCCGAACCCAAATCCAAGTGTAATCCAAGTATATTTAAGCTAGTGAGTTGTTTAGACATCATTTTTGTAATACACCTTTCATGGCATGGTGCATGCATATACTGCGCAGTAAAGTGATGTAGTGTGCACATTTCTGGATACCGCACGCAGTAACTAAAGTGCATGCAACCTTGAGGACAGCGGATACTGCACGCAGTAACTAAAGTGCACACAACCTTGAGGACAATGGATACCATGCGTAGTAACTAAAGTGCGCGCAATATTAAGGTCAATGAACCTTTATGTATATGATATGCATTATAGGCTGGTGATTCAGTATTATAAGCCATAATTCTTATGTTTTAAAATTAGGCCATAGCGCCTAGATGTTAAAGGCTAGTGCACCTATTTTGTATATGTCACAAGATTAACATAAAATACATCGTTGTGCGCAGACTGACCACAATAAAAGAGAAGGTGGACTAGATTCCACCAGTTAGCGAAAGGGATGGACAAAAACTAAGGAAAGGGCTAAGTGAGAGAGCTTAAGCCAAAAAAGAATATTAAATTAATAGTTCTTAGAACATAAAGTATGGATAATTATTTTATCCTAAGTCCTAAAGAAAGGGACAAGTGTATCAGAGCAGCTTCCAACATGAAAAGTGTCAAGTTGGAGACATGCACACTTATTGCCTTTGGGGGGGATCTTACCATTTTTCCTTTGACCAGAGAACCAATATGGGGGGGGGAATATTACCATTTTTTCCTTCGACTAGAGAAATAGTATTGGGGGGGGGAATAATCATCTCTACCATAAACCCATGACCATTTCTTTGCACAGTCATCGAGATATCCTCATACTTTCCTATCACTGTACATGAACCTGTTTCCATAGCCATTTTCCAGTTGGTGTACCTGTCAGCTTGGGAACGGGATTGAAGAGGTGGGTTGTTAGGCCCATGAGCAATTCTTTGAGTGAGAGAATTGTTAGGGATCAATTTCTTGAAGGTGCTAAACTGCAGCTACAGTGCTATGAGACTTTCGGTCTGACCTATTGCTGAAGCCCTGGAAGGGAAGTGGGGCAACCGAAGGACTGTTGAGAAGAGAAGGGGAACACTTCCTTGGGTGGGACAAGCATGTGGAGAATGAGAGGCTGTAGGCGGTTGGTTGAGTGAGCACCTGAGATGGAGTCTTTCGTGTTGACCGTGAACCTTTAGCCTAGTTAGGAATCCCTTACCCTGGGTGGAGTCTAGTGCCAGCTCGGGGGTGACTCATTGTTGAGAGTGATGAACAATGTAGTCTAAGGCTGGGAGGTTCGTGGACAGTCTGCAGGCAGTTGGTGACATTCTTACCAAGATAAGTATCGGTTCCATGATGAGTATACATGATGCATTGTTATTTATGTGTTAATTTATGGGTTTTATGTGTGAGCATATCTATATGTATGTTTAAGGGTATACCCCTATGTACGATGCACTTCTGTGTTTACTGTTAATACAACCTGAAAATCGTATATTCACAGAATGCATTTGTTTGTTTATATTTTATATGTGAAGCTTCCGCTAGAGCGATTTATGTATATGTTTAATTGCATGCAGTTCAGTATGTATGTATGCCTATGTATGTATATACGTATTTAAAAAGAAAAATCATGTGACATACCTTAGTTGGATACTGGGTTGTTACCTTATTTTGTCAGAACTAAGTTAAGTGTCTGACTAGTGACGATTCCCCGACCTGTTGGTGGCCTGGGAGGTGCGTTACAACTAGGAAAACATGAATACCTTCATGATAAAACAACAATTAGATGTTCTTTTCCGGTCCATTGTACTCTCTGCTCAATCTGTATCGACATATCCTGCAAACCCAAGTTCACATTGGAGGCATATCTCAGGCCATATCCAACTATGCCTCATATATATCTCAATACATGCTTTATTGTTATCCAGTGAGTCTGTCTCAACTGGCTCATGGATTGACTAAGCACATTCACTACATAGCATGAATTAGGCCAAGTGTTAACCAGATACATCAATGATATAATCAGTTGTGGATCAATCTCATCTGAATCATCATCATTCATTTTCTTTAAATCCATCACGGTGGTTTTTCATTTTGTCATACTAAACTTCTCTAATATTCCCATTGTATGTTTTCCTTGACTCGGAAAAAACCTCATCGGTGCTCTGTTATACTTCTTGTCCCAAGAAGTAGTGTATCATATTCAGATCCTTCATATCGAAATCAGAAGTCAAAGATTACTTGTATCCAACAACACAACTTCCTAAATAAGTCATCAAAATCAGGCTTTTGTCACAAATGTAGTAATATAGTTTTGGTTTAGAAAAACTTTTTATGAAACCCAAACTCATTAAGAATCCATCTATCTGATGTAGTTTCCAACTCATGGATGGTAGTACATATGAAAGTGCATCGGTCTACTGAACCAATATGTTTTGTCATAGTTCATTCCCTCTACTTGTGATAATCCTCTGGCTATAGATATCACTTTGTATTTCTCTTCAATTCCATAGGTTACATGTTTGATCTTATATATCCTCTTGGAAGTCATCACAAACTTCCCTTTTGGTCTCTGAACAATATCTCATGCATCATTTTTTTAAGATATGTTGGTATTCTTCTACTATGGAAAATTGCCATACTTGTTCACCCATAGCTTATGTATGGCAGGGAGTCTCAGAATCAATGAAGTGGCTCATGGTTGAAGGATAGCTTGAAAAGTCCCTTTTTCTTTCTCAGGATGTCCCTTGAGGGACTTGTATGTTCCTCTTCCTCCTGCAAAGTTTTGTTGACTCTAGAAATGCCTTTGATGCCCTACTGCAATATCTTTGGGCATATCAACTGCAGCAACTAGATCAAATGGAATAATGTCTATCTCCCTCTGAACTACTGAAGGGGGAAGAAGGTATTGTCTCACTATCATCTCCATTTGAGATTCTCTAGATCTTTGACAAGATATCTCTTCTTCAAAGGAAACATCTCTGCTTGTCTCAATATGTCTCTGACTAGGGATGTAGATCTGATATGTTTTTTTTTTTGAAGATTCACTTGTTATCTCATAGATGTATCCTTTCTCCATGAAGGGTCTAGCTTGGACCTCTTCTCTTTGGTTACATGGAAAATACATTGGGCAACCAAATATCTTGAAGTGTTCAATCGCTGGCTTCACTCCCATGAAGGCTTCTTCAGAAATTATGTTTCTTCAAAATATGGTGAAGACTCTTGTTCTGAACATATATTGTATCATGCATGATTTTTCCCATAGATTCATAGAAGGATCTTGATCATGCATTATGGAATTGGTTGCCTCAATGATGGTTCTATTCTTCCTTCTTCTCAAATAGTTTTGACTCCCTCTAAGTCAAGTGACACCCTCTGAAGTCAAGTGACTCCCTTTGAAAGATATATATGTTCCTTTGTTGTTAACCTATATGGAACAAGAAAACAAAAGGAAACAAAACAAGAATATCTCCTAAAGGAGAATAATGAGTACATCTCTAGAACCAAAACAATTTAAGGATTGTTGTCACAACTACAACACTTACTAGTAGAAAACTTTTAGAATTATAGGTTAGAGGAATGACAATTAAAATAGCCAAACCTGGAGTCTTCACTTCCAGTGTGTTGTTCCTCTGAATGCACTGAGATCCCTCTGGATCCATGACTTCAACAAAGGTTCCTTCCTCATGTAATTACCCTTATGACAATGATACAAATAATATATATACAAGTGCATACCTAAGGGTTCTGATATGATTTATCCAATGGCACCTGGATGATCTCTGTCCTCTGACATCTTCACGAAGAAGGTAGTCACAGTGTCACCTTTTGTCATCTTGTTATTTTGAAGCTGGCCCTTCAATGTAATATCTTGAGTAAATGATTGGCTTCCTTGTATTGACGTCATCTTCCTTCCTTTCATTGATAGGTGTATCTAGTAAACCTTTTTGTATCACCCATAATAAGTCTTCCTCTAAAGTCTTGTCTTCAGGAACTTGAATTTTCTTGATCCATCAAAATTATCTTCCATCATGATTCTTTTCATCATAATTTTAGATTCTCCACAAACCCTTGTCAACTGGGATAGAAAACCTAACGGCTTGGCTAGGCTATATTTTTTAGGTTTTGTTGGACTTATGACTACCAACAATAATCCTTTGAAAGATAGCAGAACACTGGTGAGCTGAAGAGCTCCTTCAAAGAGTTGCAGAAAACTCTAATTTTGAAATTTCTGCAGAAATTAGTGAAACCCTAGGGCCAAAAAGTCAAAATGATCGGAAATGAAAAATCAAGCCTATTGGAGGTGCATTGGAGGAGGCTGTACAATCCTATACACTTTTTGTCCCCAATGTCCAAGTGGTAAGTCTTGAAAGTCCTCAGAAAGGTAGCCCGTACAGATTTTCTGGAAACCCTAGGAGGGTCGTACGGTTTTGCAGAAGAGAGAGGAAGACTGAAATTTTCTTGTGCAATGGGTTCTTCAAGACCTATGCTTTGAAACCATGTTAATTTTTCAATAAGAAATGATTATTAATGAAGTTCATTACATTTTTTCATTTTACTTAAACCATAAACAATTTTTTTGCAACAACCAAGATCACCAAAAGAAACACCATGCACAAGTACACAAGAAGTATTCTAGGAAACCCTTCTCAATAAGGGAATAAAACCCAACCAATCCTTTGATATATTATTCAAGAGAAAGACCTCCATGTTGACGGGCGAAATTGACCGTCCGTCAACTGGGAGAGTGGAACC
>ML812018.1:3325-17027 GCA_009831015.1 Picea engelmannii
TGTTTTCCAAAATATTTTAGATGAATTTGGAGATAAATCAAATCTTGTTGATGATCTAGAGGAGGAGGTGAAATCTCTTTCTCATATAGAAAATGATGAATTGAAGACAAACATTTGCAGACTGGAAGAATCCAATTCCCGGTTGGAAAATGAATTTGTTCGCTTACAGGCCTCTTTTGACGAGCTTCCTAAATAAGTTTCTCCTCTTCAAGAAGATAACAATAGATTTTATGATGAATATCAAACTTTCAAAGAATATTATGATGCCTTGTTGTTTCAACTGACTGAGAAAGATGAGACTATTCAGAGCTTGCGGGACTACAAACAAAACCTTGAGATGAAAGTCAATCGATTGCAAGATGTTGAGAAGAAGAATGATGGTGTTGAGCTTCCAAGCTCACCTATTACTTCTTCAACCCTTAATGCTCTTGTGTGTAGACCAATAGTTTTTAAGGAACATATTGTTTACATATGTACACCTTCATGTATTACTTTGGCTGTTGATAATGTTATTTCTCCTAGTTTTGAGAAAAACACTACATGTATTGGGTCTCAACTGCTGAGCAAGATGGGATATACTAGAGGAGGACTTGGGGAAAATGGACAGGGTATTTTTGTTCCTATTACTTCTGAGATGAATTCAGCTAGAAAATTTCTTGGATATGATGTTGTTGTTGCCTCACTGTCTACACATGGCCCCGCTGCAACTAGGGAAGTTTTACTTGTTGCAGGTGGAGTTCAGACTGAGTTGCTCGAAGAGCAACCTATTGTTGATTGTGTTGAAAATATTGATTATTTGATTGTTCCTAACGTGCCAGAATATGAGAATGTTATTGTAGATGACATTATCGTTGATATTTCAAGTTGTTCTACTCCTGTAAGAGAACAATAACTTGAGCATGCATCCTATAATCATCTAGAACATAAATGTGTGTCATATCATCACCCTCATAAGGATCAGATAAATCTACTTAGGAATCAATATTCTTTGAAAAATGAAAATTATGCTTTCAGAACTTTGCAGAAAAGACATGAAAGACATAATCGTGGACCAATGTCGCCTACCAGAATATATTGTAGTTGGCTTGATGAATGGTCATGGAGTAATCTAAACAATTGCTTGAGGACTTCATATAGATGTGCATCGTTGACTATATGGTCATACAATGTTCCTCTTTCTTGTCATTGATTCATTTAGAGTGGTCAACTAAGGTTCCACTAGTTGTTTGTCGACTAGAGTTTTGACTGAGGTGTTCATCAACTAGAGTTTTGAATGAGATGTTCATCAACTAGAGTTTCAACCGGGTTTTCCGTCGACTAATGTTTTGACTAAACTATTGCCGCTACTTATAGATCCCTCAATTGTGTTTAAGGGAGGGAGAAATTGCAGTTGCTAATATGTAAACCCAATGATTGTCTTCATATTGAATCAACTGAGACTTGTTGAGATCGATCGAACTATGTTCGATTGATTTGTTGTAGTTAAGTACTACTATTTATGTTAATAGTACCTATCTGATGCAAAGACTGTTGGATTGATAGAGATTTATTATCTTGATCATTTCTTTTCTAGTTGATTGATTAACTAGATCGTGTTGTCTTGTTTTCTAGTCGACTGATCGATTGGACCGTGATGTCTTGTTGTCTATTCAATTGGACAATTGGGACTGTGTTTTGGACAATATTTTGGAAACTTTTCTGATGAATTGGATAGCTTCCTTTATGGTGTTTGATCAACTTTGATGGTGTTAATGTTCATATTTCTTCATGAGTGTTGTTGTATTGTTCTTGATTAGCTTTTTGTATGCACAAATTAATGGGGGGAGTGCTATGTAATTTGTTTTTCCCTCCAAGTTGAGTTTACTGGGGGGGTGTTGGAACCTCAAGTTCCTTGGTAAACCTCACTTTGTCAATTGTGTTATGCCTTTCCTCCAACGTGATTTTATGGGGGAGGTGTTGGAACCTCGAGTTCCTTGGTAAAGATCACCCTTTCAAACTAAAGGAGTTGACCATTCTTGGGAGTTGAACGCCAATTGAATATGATTGACTATGTCCACATTCGGATTTCATATCCACTATTCATGAACAATTACAACGATGTGGTCATGTGGTTGTCGGTTTATCCCATGTCTAAACCTATTTATAGATGTTCCTTATGGATCAGTCTATCATCGAGAGATATCATGAAGATCATTTTCACTCTTATGGAGTGTGCTTGTTGTGCTTCGGTTGCAACTATGTCTTTAGACACTGTTTTCTCATTTATACACACCTTGGGAACATGGAAGAAATATTCAATCCACTTGGTGTGTCCTTGGGGAAAAGTCTTGAGTCAAGGTGTTTTCATCTAATCCTTGACTTCTCCATCTAGGCCAACTCCTAACGAAGCCAAGGGGGGTAGTCCTTAAATAAAATATACTAAGGCTTGAACTAATCTAAGTGCAAGAAATAAATTATATGAGTTTATTGCAACAAAGACAATATAAAAATAAGTAAATCTACACTAGAAACATATATCATTCATTCATTCACTACAAATTCTTATAGAGAAGATATCCAATCAAAGAGATACTTGCATAAAATATAATCAAAGGATACATATACTTGCAAGTAAATAACCATAAGCAAATAAGATACTTCAAGATAAAATGGAAATGCTTTGAAGCAAATATAAGTACTTGAAGTAAATGGATTTAAAAGTAAATAATGAGACCAATGCCAAGTATTGTGAAATGTGTAATGTTGATGAAAATGTAGGTTTCCTTGTGAAAATGTCCTTGAAAAATTTAGAGTTGATTAATGAGATTAATTTATTTCTTATGTGAAATTGTATTGCAAGAAATCAAAGCTAATTTAAGATGGGGCCTTTAAGGAGGATATCCCTTTAGTATGGAAATTTGCGGAGAGGTAGTCGAAACCCAAATGGCTTCACCAACAAACTCAATAAAGGTGTCAAAGGTCCAACATGGAGGGGAACAAGCCCAAGGTATTTTGCTTGACTTCACACACTCCCTTTATGTGGTTTTCCACACCAAGCAATAGCTTTCTTTTGAGATTGTCTTAATTATGATACTCCACACTAACCAGCCCTGATTATGTATGAACTTACTTCTGCATATGGAGACTAAGCTCACAGAGGTAGGGCCAGGAACAATACTAGGGGGAGCTGAAGGGAAATGTTTATTTTCCAGTAAAATAAAACTGAAATTAAAATGTGAAAAAGTAAATGTTTTCTAATTAAACTAAGTCCACACTGACCAGCCTCTTTTTAGAGGAGCTGAGGGGACAGGTTTATTTGAAATAAATTGAAAATGACAATAAAATAAATGTTTTTCTAATTAATAAGTCCACATTGTCCAACCTCTTTTCAGAGGAGCTGATGGGACTAGTTTATTTGCCCAAAAAAAAGTAAAAAATTGCTAAAAGGAAATCTAATCTAGGAAATAAAATTTACTTTCCAAAATTGAAAACTAAACTAAATGTGATTATTGTTGTTGTGTTTATTTTATATTTTCTTAGATGAATATTAGTGACTAAAATGAAAGAAATTGAACAAAACACACAACCACACCACAAGACACCACCCCCCTAGGGGGAAACAAAAAAGGGGTGATGTGTAGCCCACTCTTTTATTGATTTGATAACAATGATCTCTCTTTGGGAGACTTTGAATCCTTATAGAAGTGGATCAATGAATTTTACAATCTTTTACAATGGTTTTAAGAGGTACAAAATACTTTTGGGGGTCCCAGAAGCTCCTAATCCACCAAAATTTGGCAGAGTTTCCCCTTTTTTATTCTCAAACATGCACAAAACAGCAAGCAAACCAATACAAAATATGCCCAAAAACACTTTAAAAGTTTCTTGGGATGTTAGTATGAAAACCCAAAAACATTCTAAGTTAATTCTATAAAATTTAGCAAAAAGGAACTAAGGGATCTTTTGTTGTTGTTTTAAAGAAGAAAATTAGAAGCACTTAAATGCCAAATTTGTACAATGAAATCACTTAGAAAAAGCCCTTGAAAATTTTAGAGAAAAACTTGATAAAATAAGCTCTTTTCCTATACTAGATCTAAACTTTTAGATAGATGCTTTGAGTAAAAATAAGATCTAGTTTATCTTATGCATGCATAATAGAAACTAAGGATTTATAGTTAGAAATAAGATCCAAATTCTTGCATATAAAATTTAAAGTAACGAAGAAATTAGAAATTTTATTGAAGGAGAAACAGAAAAAGCTTGTGCTTGGAATATCTTTGGGAAATGGAGTCCTTCTTTGGTGGAATGAGGAGGGATCTTCTTCAAATGTATTAGAGGAATGGAAGAGTCAATCTAGATCCTCCAAATATCCAAGTGATGCTTAAATTTCTTCATGCACTTGCAAGTAAAATGGGTTAGGAAACGGTATCACCTATTGTTGGATGTATGGGTTGACTCGGGTTCTACCTTAGTTCTCTAACAAAACCCTTTCAATCATCATCCCTTCTGGTAAACCAGAAGGCTACACCGTCCATAGAGTGCATAGAGCAGTCTCACCTGAGATGGTTTATTGGTGACTGCAGTCATGGAAGGGACTAGGAATGTTCTTTTTATTAATGCTCTACTATTTTAACATGCAATCTACCATAATATTCATTTGATCTATCACTTTATCCATTCAATGACATACATTATGCATTATTATACTGGTGTGTGTTGTAAATAAACTCTGACAGATGCATTCATCTAACCATTCATTCACTATAAAGCATATAAAAGAACACATCACACATAAAGACACCATTTTTACTATGGTTCACCCCCCTGGGCTACGTCCACAAATGTCTTTTGCTTTATTCTTTACTCTTCATCAAACTAGTGTTGCACGCATTACATCAAAATAGTGCATGTGAGGCTGACCATCGTCGCACCAAGTTTCACAACTTGCGACATGACCCTCAGTTACATCTCGACATTGGCTCCATATGAGCTCCGCATCTCTCAACAATACAAAACCTCAGACTCAAAAAGGACTCTCCAAAAGTAAGGACACCAAAGATAGATCGATCTTGTGATGATGATGATATGATCTCCCAATCTACCTCATACATATTATATTTATACTACAAAATGTGGGTAAAAACCCTTACATTGAAAAAAACCCTAACCCTAGGTGGACTCCACTTTCCCACATTCCAACTGTCTTCCGCGCGGTTGGTTTTTGATCCAACTGTTCCTTGCACTGATCTTCCTTATTTCCTAGCGTGTTGCTTCCTTTTCCCTTTGTCGCGTTGGTCTTCCTTCTTTTCTGGTGTGCGTTGATTCCTTTCGTCCATTCTACCTCCTTACTACGCTTACTCCCAAATATTTGTGCTCCAACAGGCCCCCAACACTAACATGTGGCTCATCTCAAGCCACTTAGGCTTAGTTCACTTGTTGCAGCACTACCTCTGGTGCATGAAACTTTTTTGCCAAATATGTCATTTCCTCCTTTTCATGCACATTCTTTTCTGCCAGTATATCCACATCCTACATTGTCTTGTGCTCTTTCAGCACTTCCCTGCTTTTTGTGTGTGCCTGTGTGAGTCTTCCTTTCTTTGTTTGCAGTTATTCTATCATTATTTCAGCCTCTTGTTGCAGTGGCTCCAATTGAGCCTGCCTTTCTTGATTTTCTCCTTGTACTGCCTTCAGTTCTGCTTGCAGGTTCTTCATTTCCTGCACACTCTTCATCCTTTCCAGGATGGCCATTTCTTTTTTATTCTGTTTTAAATCCTATACTTTTGTGTTCACCTTTTCCTGTCATTGATCCAGTTGTTGTATCTTCTCATCTTCTTCCAGGATGGTCCAAATGTGCGCAATCCTGTCATACAATTATGCAACTTTGTTTACTTCATGTGCTATGCTATCTATGTGCGTAGTAGCCTCCTTCTCTCTCAAATCCCTCACTTTTGGGGGTGTGCTTGGAGTCATCTTTTCTATTAACTATGTTATCTCTTGCTTATATCTCTATATTGTCTACGCAAATTTTTTGTATATTTTATTGTGTTGTGACCTCCAGTTCATGTGCATTGTGTTTTCCTTTCTTCAGTGCGGTGTTTATCCTCTCTATTTTATTTTTCCTGTGTGCAGTATATTCATTTCTCGTCACCCTGAATTTCTTTCTCGTGCACATTGTCTAATTCTTTTTTGTTTTTTCTTTGTTTTTCTAGTTTTTTCTTCGTTTTTCTTCTTTTAACTCCTATTATTTACAATATGTACAAGTCTTCTTGTTATGCTGCAACTATTGAGGGCTAGTGGGTCGATTGTCCCTATACAGTTTCTATCGACTATTATTCACCATTCCTTGGATTTCCTTTCCTACTAAGTCATGCAGTTTTACAACACCTCCATCTATGACAGACTTTATCTGATATGACCCTAGCTAATGCATTCTAAGCTTCACTGTGTGCTGCAAATACTTACTGACATAAAGGAGAACTAGATCTCCTTCCTTAAAATTCTTCTTCTTGATATGTCTTTCATGGCATGATTTATCCTTTGCTTTTTGTACCTCCTAATGGAAACCTGCTATGATTATATCCTCTTCTAATTCCATCAGCTAAGAAAATCTTTCCTACACTACGCCCTTTTCTATCATATCTATTATTGTTGCAATGCGCAAACTTGGTATCAAACAATCTAAGGGAACTTTTGCTTCCTGTATATACACCAATCTAAAGGGTGTATGTCCCGTTATCTTCTTGCATGTAGTCCTATAATCCCATAGTACTGCCAGTACCTTCAAATCCCAATCATCTATGTTCACATTACAAATATTTGTCAAGGAATTCTCCAAAATATTGTTAAAGGCTTCCTTTGTTTCATTTTCTTGAGGGTGATAAGGAGTGTTCTTCTGATGATGTATATTAAACACTTGAAGCATTGTCTCAATTGTATTGTTAAAAAAGTGAGTCCCCTAATCACTCATCAATATTCTTGGGCATCCAAACCTTGTCACTACATGTTCAAATAAAAAGCATGTTGCATTCTTTGCGCAGCAATATTTTACTGGTGTTGCTTCCTCAACCCATCTGGTCAAGTATTTTTTCATTGTAATAATACATCTAGCTCTTGATCTTCTTGTTGGTGGATTAATTGGACCTACAAAATATATTTCCCATTTATCAAACACTTGTAAAGTTACTTGAGGTCTCAATGGCTTCCCAACTCTTTGACAAACATCACACTTCTGAAAATATTCCTTTGAATCCTTGTGAACTGTTGGCCACCATAATCTTGTGTGCAATACCTTCTACACAGTAGCTTTCCCTATGTAGTGTCCTCTAGTAATCCCTTCATGTGCCTATGCTAAAATGATAGGCCTTCCATGCTCCATCACACGTCTCCTTAAGATGACATCTACTCCAAGTTTGTATAAATGACTTGCAATCAATTGATATTATGCATCTCTGACCACCAAATGTTTCTTTTGCACAGTAGTAAATTCTCTTGGTGCAAATTCTGTACTCAAAAACTCAATAATATCAGCAAAATACTCATCATTTATCTGTACTGAAAACAATTGTGCATCTGGAAAGTTGTCTTCCAAGTTATTGGGATCTTCTCCATTCGTTATCCAGGATAAGTGATATGGTCCTGCATTCAATCTTCCAGGCTTCACCACAAATTCAAAATCAAATTCTTGGAATAAAAGTATCCATCCACATATTCTTCCCCCCAACATTGGCTTATTGACTAAATATCTCAAAGGATAATGATCTGTAAACATATTGAAATGTTTCCCTAACAAGTAATGTATGTATTTCTGCAAAGCATACACCATAGCTAATCCTTCTCTTTCTGTAGTGTTATAGTTTTGTTTTGAATCTGATAACTTACTTCTTGCAAATGAAATAGGGTGATCTATATCACCTTCTCCTGGTTGTGTCAATATTTCTCCTAGTGCTATTGCAGATGCATATACATGCACATGAAATTATTTTTCCCAGTCTGGAAACACTAAAATCAGTGTGGTAACCATCTTCTCCTTCAAAATATCCAGAATCTGTCGGAATTCATCATTCCACTTATACTACGGCCTCTTGTATGTCATGATTCCTATGCCCATTGAGTCTTGACCCCAACCACTTCATCCACTTTACATGGATTAGAGAGGGATCTCTTGGAAACTCTCCTTGACCTAGGGCAAGATCTACCCATTTGGATACCTCGTCAACCCTCCCATATTCAAAGCTTGACAAGTCGCATAGTGTGTTTGAGAAATTAATTGTTTTGATATAGTGATATTTGATGCACATGATTAGATGGCTTATTTATTTATTGGATTCACTTATCATGATGTTATGACTTGAGATCCTTGGAGGGCGTGCTCATTTGCCTTTGCAGGACCTAGTTGGTGGACAGTTTTGGGAGAACAATCCTAGCTTTGGATTCCATGGGGATACAAGCCCACAGGTTGGATGCCAAGGGCCCACATGCCAGATGAGAAATATGAGACTTGGAAGGCCTTGATGATGACTTGGATGACAGATCCCAACCCTCACTTGCCAAATTATTTTCCCAGGAGGGGAAAAACGTCCTCTTTTTTAGCTTGACGTCATGTTTGGGGGGCTAGGGCATGGTGGTGAGGTGCCACTCATTTGACACATGGACATTTTAAGGAGAATAGGGTATTCACCATCATGAGAGTGCTTAGATGATTGACATGTGGCCTTTGGAGGCCTACCCATGCTTCTCCAACACCAAAAACTTCCTCAAAGTGGAAAAATGTCCCCTAAAGGGGAGACATCCTTCTTATTAGGGTTTTCTTATGTGAAAAAGTGAATTTTAAATGAATTACTTTGTAAAGGGGAAAATATTAGGGTTGTTGACCCCTAATCTTGTGTTTTACCCCTTAATTTGTTGACAAATCACCTTGGTGACATTTGTATAAATAAGAGATCATAAGATCTCATTTTAACATAACTCTCCCTCATTGTGAGAGGACTTGATCTAAAAAAAATTCTATCTTTGGAAATGTTTTCTCTTTTAGCTCTTGTTTATGTCTATCTATGATGAATGGTTGGTGGAAGTCTAGAGCTAGCCTTGGATTATGTTTTCTAGCTCTTATGGTGGATTATCTTGGCATTTCTCTTGATCTTGGTATGGTCTTTTACTATTATGCTATAATTTTTTTCAATTCAAGTATTTTTATGCTAGGAGCTAGGTGGGAAGTATAAGGGCATACACCCCCACCATCGTCTTCATCATTTTATGCTTCATCTCATTGATTATACAAGGGTTTGCTAAGAGAGGTATAAGGGCATACACCCTCTTAGCTAAAACCCTAGCTAGAAAAACTTTCCTTGGGAAGTAAAAGGGCTTACACCCCCAAGGAGGTAGCTTATATAGCTATTTTTTTATTTTAATCCATTAACCCAATAGTAAAGGCACTAGTCATACTTTTTTTCATTGGATATATAAAATCATTGCCTTGGGAAACACAATTTTTGGTCTTTTGAAAGGTTTCTTGCTTGAAGTTGGTTTGCCTCATTGGGAGGAGTCTTCCCCTAATAGGGAATCCTCTCTCTCCCATTACTTTTCTTTCTATTACAAACCCTAACCTACAACCATTAGGGCTGATCTAACCTAGATAAACTACTAGCTATAACTCCTAAACTAACCCTAGACTAGCTCCTAAATTTTGCTCACTTACTCTACTAACTAGGGTGCACATTTTGGGCTAGTTCTTGGAAATTTTCCATGGTTGATTTTGTTGTTGCATGCCATTGAATGCTACAGCCATAAGGCTGCAATTTTATTCAGAAAAAACATGTTTACAATAGCCATCTCCTCTTGCTTCTTAAGTGTCATCTTTCAGCCTATATTCATTGCTAATCTTGATGTTGATTTACTTAACTAGTTTATATCTTTGTATGTCGATTTAGATGTTTTACTTGTTGATACAAATTGTCATATATTGTTGCAAATTAGGAACAATAATATTAAATTTTTTATCCAACTAACATATATCATTTCAAAGTGTATTTTCTTATGTCTCGGACAGGTACAATCATCCAGAGAAGTATTATACCTGTGGGGAAAAAATTACTTGACTTACAAGGAATATCTTCCCACCTTTCATTCCAATTAGAATTGATCTCTAGGGGATTCACTTCCTTTCAACTCCATCTCCATATCCATCCCCCTAGGGTCTTCAGGATCTCCTCCCTAGAGTGACCTAGTCACCCTTGAAGTATGGGACCTACATCGAGGTGACATTTTGATCAGGGGATCAAATTTTGCTCAAAAATTCAAAGTGCTCGGAATCACTTCAAACTGGATGAGAGCATAGGCCTCGTCGTTGCGAACCCAACACAACTTGTTTCATCTCAAACGGACGTCAGGAGCGAGAGATATTGCAATCTGTTCATAAAGTCATACAGGTAAAAAAATGATGTTGACTGTACAGTCCGTACAGTCCGTACAGGCTGACGTGGCAGAGTCGTACGACCGTACATGTGGTGACGTGGAAGTTATTTATTGGATGGTAGGTGGTCGAATGGGAAGTCGACATGTGGCACTGTTTGGGCAAGTGATTGGGTGCCACGTGGCCCAATCGTGGGCTACCATGTGGCACCCCGGTATTTGTTATTATTGTGTTTGTTAAAATATATTGGAGTTCGTGGGGTTTGACCCCCGGACCTCCCCACCGCATAACACTTACACAAACTCCGACCAACCAATGGGCTATCGCATATGCCTTGATATGTATGCACTCCGGATTATATTTAAAGTCAAATGATTGTGTGGTTTTGGGCCGCGACCGGGCCGGGGCTTAGCCCCAGCCCTTGGTCGCGCGCCTTCACATATGTGACCACGGTTATATATGTTATGGTATGGCGCGTTTCATATATAGTTCAAACGGTTGTGTAACCAAATAACTCCCGCCAAGTGTCACTTTATTATTTGATATGGGACGGAGCCCCATTTTTAAAGCGCGTGGTCCTATGGACTCATATGCCCCACGGCTTGACGATTGGGGGTATAAGTTCCATTAACGGTTCGACGGTTTGCACCGTTTTACGGTTGTGCACATGTGCTAGGTTTTCACGCTTTAAATTGCGTGTGTGCCAAGTTCATTTGACAAGGGTGCAATTTGTAGATGCAGAGACAGAAAGCTTGAAGGGAGGACTTCCAGGAGGCCTAACTTCTTCGTTTTTCGACCGATTGAGGTGTCGAAAAAGCCCAGCTAGGGGTTTTTGGACACTCTGAAGCCATTGGAGAAATCGGTTGTTCAGTTTGAGCATTGTAAGGAATGTTTTAGAGCACTTTGAGAAATTAATAATAATGATCCATTGGAAGCTGGACCAGGAGATGTAGCCCAAGAGAGGGGTGAACTCCTTTATCAATTGTTGTGTTTATGTGCTTATGTTCATTGATTATGCTGCTGTCTATGTGTATTTTGCATGAGTAATGCCTTAATTTATGTGTTGCAAAATTGATCCATTTGCTTTAAACACATAACATTTACATTGCAATAATTTCAAGATTTTCAAGTCTTCTTTCATTTTTAGATCACATTTGGTGTAGGATTCCAAAGTTCTAGCACTTGATTTGTGGTTGGGTCAAGATTTTTCCAACCTACAACTTGCGCTATAAAATCCCTAACAAAATACCAAAAGGTACGTTGAAAATACATTTCTTAATATTCAATGATAGTTGATATTGTCTGCATCTGTCCAACATCATCCTTAATACTTCAACACGATCCTTCAACAAACTGAACATTGTCCAATCATCCAAATAAACTTCTAAAAACTTTTGAATAAAGTCCTTAAAGGCTACTACTACTACTCTTGAAAAAATGAGTAGTGCATTATTCAATCCAAATGGCATAACTGTATACTGAAATGATCCCCATTATGTAGCAAATGTAGTCTTGTGTCTATCTTCTGGTGCTCTCCTAATTTGATGATATCTTGAGAATCCATCTGTAAAAGAGTAGGCTTTTTGACCTCCTACACTCTTGAAAACTTCATCTGTAAATGGGATAGAAAAACAATCATGTAGGAAAACATCATTCAATTTTCTCAAATATACACAAATTCTAATCCCTCATTGCTTCTTTTCTTGCACCACCATAGGACTAGTCCATTATGATTCTTCCATGGGTTCTATAACATATTCTATCATTTTGTCAATTTATACCTTCACTTTATCTTTGTAAGGTCTTTGTCTGATAGGTCTAGCTTATGGATTCAAGGGGATCTTCATCTCTCCTAACTCTCCTACTAATCCCTTCATATATGAGAATGTCGCTGGAAATAAGTCATTATACTCGCGAAGTAATTATGTGATCCTTTCTATCATTTGATTGTCCCAATAATATCTAATACTTTCCATCTTTGGGTTTTATGCAGTTCCAATGTTTACCTTCTTTATCGTTAATAGTGCAACATAATCTTTTGAATCTAGCTTGGGATCTTCTACTTCCCTTTCACCTTCCACTTATGGGATCAGTATATTGCGCATATTATCTTCTACTGGATATTCTTCTTCTGCAACATGATAACAAGGTAATAGTTGTCTGACAGTCTATCTATGTTGGTTTTTATATGCTGGGACTATTTGAAATTTTGGTTCTTCAAATATTTTGTCTCTTACCACCTTCAACATTGTATCTATTTATGTACTTTCATGTTAAAAGGAAAATGTAACTACAAAATTTTGTTGAATCTCTTCCTAGTTTGTAGTTTCTCTGTGTTGTTCATGTTTTGTGTACCAATTCCTTGGAATGCCTTCTATTGTCTGAATAAAATTGTGTGTCCATTCTTCTGGGGGTACGAATCTCCATTGAATAATGCATTTATCTACATTTTATTGAGGTTGTCCAAATCCCTCATATTTCTCCTCATATCTATGCTCCTACTTTGCATCGAATCTAATGCATAGTAACCTTTTACACTGAAACCAATTGTTGATCTTCTCCTTGTGTGTACCCCACCATCTTACAGGTGTATCTTTCAAAGAATATCTAATGCTGGTAATCTCTGACTTTCTACTACTTCTAGTTCAAATTTCATCAAAAAATCTTCTAAGTCAGTCATACCATAAAACGTAGGAGGCTCTCTTACCTTTGAACCAATCCATATTGGCATGCACATCATTCTGGCGCATCTCCTGGTAGATAATTTGTGTATTCATTGCTACCTGTTTTCCAGTCCTGTGTCAGATTTTGAAGCATGAGAACTAATACTCCTCCAACTGAGGATGCCATCTGCAGTTGGGTTGATATTATCCTCTTCATGCACGGTAGTTCTGTGTAATTGATTCACATATTCTTGAAGAATATTGTTTGACGCAGGTTCCACATACCTTCTTCCTTATGAGGGATCTAATGGGAAAATAAATTTGTATTCCCGTGATTCAAATATCATCTTCCTTGTCTTCAAGTTTATAATAGCTTGGTTATCAAAATCCCAATCCAGACCCAACAAAGACGAATATGGCGGAGTGTTTTCCACTATGTCAATGACTTCAAAGTCTGCTATGGTGCACACACCATCTATATCTACTAGAATCCCCTTCAACCTACCAATTGGAACCACTTTGTATTGATTTTCCAACTTCAATTAAATAGGTGAATACCCTAGTTGAGGTTCTCCCATAGTTTCCCAATTCTTCTTTGGAAGAACATTGACTTCAGACCCTAAGTCTAGTATGATATCCCCCATGTTAAAAT
>ML812018.1:22031-37212 GCA_009831015.1 Picea engelmannii
TTAATGGCCTAAAGCCGACATAAATAAAATAACATTACTAATCTAAATCACAACTAATGGCCTAAAGCCGACATAAATAAAATAACATTACTAATCTAATATGCCCCAATTAAGTGGTAATGAGCCAGTATTAGGGCTTAACACATGTTCAACCTGCACCCTGTATATATCTGCAATCCTTTATTTCATCATCTCCAAGGTTATAGAGTCCTTTTATTTGTGTCCAACTAACTTACAAAATTACAAAATGTGTTCTTCGGTATTGTCTGATACTTTTGCATCAAGGGGCAGTGATAGTGATCATGTCCATGTGTTTTGAAAATCTCACACCATGGTCCTCATGAAGCTAAAGGGTTTAGCATACCCACTCTAATATACTGCGCAAATAATGGACACTCATTCTTGTGATGGCCTTATGTCCAGCACATTTTACACTAGACGTCTTCTCTTTTCTCCTTTCCTTTATTCTGATTCAACTAGAATGTTAAGTTATTCAAATCTTGTATTAGCTCTTCCACAATTGGATATGTATGCTTGTATTGATTTTCTTCTAATTGTAATACTTCTTGCAGAACCTCAGCCTGGCTCTAGAATTTTTTTTGTCTCAAAGGATACTTCAAGTGTGGAAACAGAGAATTAACAAACAAGTGTCTATGTTGTGTATCAGTAATAGTGTACTTTATCTAACCTTTTAGCCTCTTGAACTTTGGGTCCACTTCCCAGACTGATTCTCTTGGTTTCTGCATAAACTCTATCATTTCATTCATAAACTGGTCTTTTGAGCTTGGTTTCTAAAATTCATTTATTAACTGCCTCTTCACCTCTATTATAGTTGTATGTGTTCCTGTTGGATTATTTGTTGGTAAACCCATGTACGAGTATAATGTGTGGTCTGTAAATGTGATTTCCAACTGCGCAACCTTTGTATCTTCATCTGTAATCTACTTTTCTACCCATATCTTCTCACAGATAAACAAATGTTTTTTCTGGATCATCTGACCCGTCCCCTCAGAACTCTAGTAACCTAATAGTTGGATCTCTTCCTTCCATTGTGAAATTTGTTTAACTACCACCTCCACATGATGTAGATACTTGAATACTACTTGATGAACTCACACTTCTTCTTGAGTTTCCATTGGACCCACATCCTGTAAAAATTCTTCTACCACTAATCACTTGTTGGTTAACTGGTTTTTCTTCTTCATATGTCTTAGTTGCACATGGGGTTGTGGGTTCCACACTAATTCAGATCTGGAATGGAGAGCCTTCTTCTGCATTGGACCCATGACCTATGGTTTTCTTCTCATATGTGGCACACAATATATCCTCAATTTTTCCTGTGGTGTGAAGATCCTCTACCTCTTCCTCATTGTTGTCCAAGCCCTCTCGCTCGGCTACTGCCCTCTTCTTGTTATTCATCCTATACTGGTAAGGTCATCCACTACGCGTCACACCTTCTTTCCTTATGATTTCTCTGGTCTGCTCATCATCCATTATGATGGGGTCCATTACTTCCTTTCATTAGCTACTCTCCAAAGCCTTCTCCATTTATCAGATCTTCCTTAGTGCTTCCCCCAACTCCCCCATGTGCGCAGAGTGATCTAGTTGTTTGATTCCATGGTTATCACGCCTTTATCATGTAATAAGATCTTGATCAATGTGTAGAGTGACCTGATGTACCTCCCTCTAGGTCCCCTCAATAAATCATGCTTTGCAGCAGTGTATGACTTCGTTGTGTCTACTGCAAATTTAGTAATAAACCCCACAATAATATTGTCTAGCCAGAAATACATTGTGCACGTGAATTTGTTATTAAGCCTTTATAATCGTGCAATATTTTTAGTATTCCACTCTATTGGCATGATCTGATTAGTTGGATGGTTATCCTTCAACCTTAATAACCAATCTTGTAATAATTCTGGAAAATAACAGAAATATGCTTCATGCAAATCAATAAACACATACCTCTGTAGGTACTTGCACAGTGTGTACCTCTAACCCTTATTATCTTTATGCACGAATCCTAGCTGCTTTGTCTCCAACCATATTTCAATCTCCTATTTCGTAGGACGTCGTGGCCTAAACGTCCCTTTCTACCACTGCATCTTCTTCACCAAACCCCTTCCAGGATATCCTTTTGAGTTCCAGCCAACAACAGAATCATTTTTTGGATGTATGGGTTGACCCAGGTTCTACCTTAGTTCTCCAACAAAACTCTTTTCACCATCGGTCCTTCTAGTAAACCAGAAAGCTACACCGTGCACAGAGTGCACAGTGCAGTCTCACATGAGATGGTTTATGGGTGATTGCAAGATACATATGTCTGCAATCATGGAAGGGATTGGGGATGTTCTTTTTATTACTTCTCTATTATTTTAACATGCATTCTACCATAATATTCATCTGATCTATCACTTTATCCATTCAATGACATACATTCTGCATTATTATATTTGTATGTGTTGTAAATAAACCCTAACAGATGCATTCATCTAACCATTCATTCACTATAAAGCATATAAAAGAACACATCACACATAAAGACAACATTTTTACCGTGGTTAGCCCCCTAGGCTATGTCCACAAAGATCTTCTACTTTATTCTTTACTCTTCATCAAAATAGCGTTGAGTGCATTACATCATAATAGTGCATGTGAGGTTGACCAGCGTCGCACCAAGATCCACAGCTTGTGACATGACCATCAGTTACATCTCAACATTGACTCCATTTGATCTCTGCATCTCTCAACAATACAAAACCTCATACTCAAAAAATACTCTCCAAAAGTAAGGACACCAAAGATAGATTGATCTTATGATTATGATGATATGATCTCCCAGTCTACCTCATACATCTTCTATTTATACTAAAAAATGTGGTTAAAAACCCTTACATTGACAAAAACCCTAACCTTAAGTGGACTCTACTTTCCCACATTCCAAATACCTTTTGTGTGGTTGGTCTTCGATCCAACCGTTCATTGCGTTGATCTTCCTTCTTTCCTAACACGCTACTTCCTTTGCCCTTTGTCGTACTGATCTTCCTTATTTTATGGCGTGCACTACTTCCTTTGGTCCATTTTGCCTCGCTTACTTCTCTTAATCCAAAAAATCCCTCCTCCAACACCTACAAAAGAAACTTCAACACAAACTTGGTTAAACCAAACAAATAATGCATATAGAATCTCTTGAGAGAAAATGGCTCTGTGGCCCGGTTATTACTGCAGGCCCGAAAAATCCCTAATCATGTTTTATGTGGGCTATAGTGGACATGCTTTTCTCGCATCCCTAACTTAGGTTTTTTCGGTGGTAAGGTTTTTATGCAGTTCTTGTTGGCTGACAATTATGGCAAGTTATGAGGACACCATCTTTTATTCCTCGAACCATGTTGATTTCCCACCATGGTCACCACCAGCTGGCAGTTTTCCTCCTCGGGTCATAGCCCTGTGTTCTCATGTGGCAGGATCGACGATCTGGATGGAGGATCCTTCTTTGTTTCTCTCTCTTTATTTAGCCTCGCCCACTTCGTCTGGAGCTCTGGATCTAGGTTTGGCACCAGTTTCCATGTTTCCTCTTGGTTTTTTTGATGGGTCTTTCTCTCTCAACCCTATAGAAACCCTTTCTTTGGAAAGGTATGTTTCTTCCCAGAGTTTTTCATCCTTCGATGATTCAGTGGATTTCTGTGTGGACTCTTCCCTTCCCTTAGCAACTTCTTCTCATTTCTCTTGTTCCCCAATGATCCCCTTTGCTTCATGTTCCCTCTATGACAGTACCCCTGTGGGAATTCACGTTGAATCTAGTCTGGGCCTAGATCGAAACTTCATTCTCTCTTGTCTCTACCCTAGTTCATATTTTCCCCAACCTCTAGCGACTGAAACCCTCCCCCATAACATTGTATTTATATCATCTAGTATCGACCCAACAAACCTAAATGGTTGGGACGACACTCTAGATGAGTTGGGGACGGCTCTGGTCTCTTCTCTTGTAGAAAGGATATCTCCAAAAGGACAACAAGCAAAAGGAGGCGTCGAAACAAGTGTGTATCAGTGGCCTCGGAAGAGTCTAATATGGTTTTTGTGAAGACTTATTAATGGTTGAGGCTATTGAATTGGAGGATAAATCTCTTATCGGGAAAGCCTATGGTCGTCACCTCCATCTCAAAACCCTTTTTTCTTGCGTGACCGCATCTTGGGGCTCTACATATGACCCTCCTCCGAAGATAAGTCACCTATCAAAAGGGTGGTTTTTTATCATCTTCTCTGAAGTCTCTCAAGATGAAAAATCCATGCATTGTGGTTGGTGTATTAATTTTTCCCTAGTTCTCCTGCAAAAATGGGAACCCACCTTTGATGTTGATAATGAAAAATTGGAAACTATTCTAGTTTAGGTTCATCTCCTTGAACTCCCCTTGCAGTATTGGTCCCTCAAATGTTTTCAACATATTGGGAATATGCTTGGAAAATTCTTATTCATAGATATGTCTTTCAAAGAGATTGGGGAAATGTTTGTGGCTCATTTAATTGTATCTCTAAACATCATAGGGGGTTTACAAAAGAAATTTAAGGTGACTAACAATGGTCACACCAGAACTCAAATCTCATATTATGAAGGGTTACCATTTATATGCAGGTGATTCCATGAACATGGTCACATTGTCAAGTATTTCCCCCCTTCCTTTATGAGGCCGAGAAGGAAAATATCCAATTATTCATCCTCAGAAACGTCCTGGAACACTGGAAAATCAGGTCTCCAACCCTCTTCCCTCCTCGACGGATGGGTCTTCTTCATCGGCTCCTTTTCCTTAGGGTCAGGGGCGAGCGGTAGACATTCATGGACAATCTTCAGATGAGAACAGGATTTCTTTGAATCCACATCAACCAATTGCGGGTCTCGTGGAATTTCCATATCCAAGGATGTTTCCCATTCAATAGCATGGCGCTTTTCTTGGTATGCATCTCTCCATTCTCACTCTTGTTAATGGTTTAATTCATTCATTAAACTTTATAAAGTTGGATACTCCCCCCTCCATTTGGGACATCCCCTTCCCTGCAACTCTGTCTTTTGGGATGGATTATTTTTTCTCCTTTCTCATTTCCACCCCAATCGCCTCATTCTCCCTCTTGATGCCCCTCTCTCCTAGCCCTCACATCCCTTATTTTTCAGACGATCCCTCCTCCATGGAATTAGATGACTCAGCCATATGATTCTACCTTCTGAACCGATATATTATTCTGGAATCTGGTGGTGTTGGTTCAAGTCCAAACCTTGGAAACCATCCTCTGAAAAAGGGAAGGGGTTGAACCTCCCATCTCTCGAAAGCACAAATTCGTGCCTTAGTCGATATTGCTTTTGGACATCAACGTTCAATTTTTGGGGCCCTTAGAGCATTGCGAGCCCAATTTGGGGTTCCCCCATGAAGATCTTATCTTTCAAATGCAAGGGAGTGGTGAGCTCCCAGAAGAAACTCGCCCTGAAGCAGTTGATCTTGTAAATCATCCCTTTGTAATCCTTCTTCAAGAAACTTTGGAGGAGGAGGATTTAGTGACTAGGATGTTGGAGACTTTACTCCCATCCTAGAATTTCTTTAGATATTATGCTTTTGGTCGGTCGAGTGGGTTGGAAATTGGTTGGAACTCTCATCTGGTTAAAGCCACAAACTCCTAGGATTTTGATTCATGTCTAGGAGTGGATTTGAATATAGAAGGAATGGGCCTAGAGTTCCGGGTTATATATGTTTACGGGATGTATACTAATCGGGCCCCCTATTGGGAATCTCTACTCAACAAACATTTTATCATATCACAAAACCTCATCCTTGGGGGGGATTTGAATTCTACTTTGGGGGAAGCAGATGTTTGGAGCCCCAATGCCCGCCCACAAAATCAAACTGCTCTCTTCACCCACCTTCTAAATGAACATGGACTCATTGATATTTCCCCAATAAATCTACTCCCAACCTGGAGGAATCGAAGGTTGGGGGATGCCCATATTGCAAAATGCCTCTACCGTTCTCAAGTTTTGGAAGATATTCTAGACCTCCCTATGCATCTTTGGAAATGGGTGGGAAGTGGTGGTGTGTCTGCCCAATCCCCATGATGGCTCGAATTGATCAGGGGTCCCACGAAGCCTGTCGGTGCTTTCAAATTCAATTCAACCTGGCTGGTTGATGAAAAATTTTAGAATATTGTCAAGGATAATTAGGTTCCTTTTGATCAGGGCTCATACATCTCAGCTGCAATCGACTTTGTGTCAAACTTAAAACATATCAAGCAGTTGGTTATTCCTTGGGAACATGTCAAGTGTTCTAGGGAGGAAATTGAATTACGCCAAATTGAACATAGGCATGAGAATTTTTCCCAGACTGTGGATGGTGATTACATTTCGATGAAGGCCAAGACCGATCTCATGGAACTTGAAGTGCGTCATAGGAATCTAATTGAAGATAAAGAATAGGAATGGCACCTTAAAATTAGGGCTACCTGGTTAAATAAAGGTGACGAGAATACTAAATTTTTCCAAGCCTTCGCGAAAGGAAGGAAGAATGCAAACACCATATGGTAGTTGAAGGATCAAATGGGCACTTACGTTTCTTCTTTTGATGCATTAGCCCAGCTGGGGAAAAATCATTTTCAATCCCTCTTTAGGGATGACCGAAGAATTAAAATACCAGAGACTATAAGGTTGGCACTACTCTTCCCAAGATTTGTTGATGAGGAAGGAAATAGATATCCTTTTGCGAGAGTGGGAATGGAGGATCTTAAGTAAACTCTACACGGTTTTCAGAAGGATAAAATCTCAGGTCCGGATGGATGGACAGTAGAATTCTATCTGGGGTTTTTTGAACTTCTCAGGCATAAGATCCTTCAAGTTGTTGAAGGATCCAAGAGAAACGGGAGCTTATATGCCCCTATAAATGCTACTTTCATTGCTCTTATCCCAAAATCGGATGAGCCACAATCATTCAATGACTTTAGGCCAATTTCATTATGTAACTGCCTCTACAAAATTGTGGCCAAGGTCATTTCTCAGCGACTAAATCCTATCGTCTCGGGTACCATCTCGCAAGAATAGTTAGGTTTTTTGGAGGGGAATCATATCCATGAAGAAATCGGGGTAGCACAAGAGGGGCTCCATAGTCTACAGACCTCAAAGTCTCGGGGAGCTATCCTAAAAGATGACTTATCTAAATCCTTTGACCGTGTTAACTGGTCCTTTATCAGACTCCTCCTAACTCATCTGGGGTTTGAATTTCCTTTTATGAGGTGGGTTATGTCTTGTTTATCCTTTGTTTCTTTTGCAGGCCTTATCAATGGGGAAGCTTCCCCTTTTTTCCAATATGAGAGAGGCTTAATACAAGGTTGTCCCCTCTCCCTGATGCTTTTCATGTTGGTCGTGAAATATCTAAGTCATGTTATTGGTCAAGTTGTTGGATCAAGGGACTTTCAAGGTGTTTCGATTGGATCAATGCTTAAAATCCCTCACCTTCTCTTTGTGGATGATATCCTCATCTTCTGCAGTGGGCAACATAGGGTTGCTAAAAATGTTGTAGAGATTATCATTTTTTTTTCAGGGGGCCACTGGAATGGTTATCAATATCTAGAAGTATACTCTATCCTTCATAGGTATGGAGGCGGCTATTGAATCCCACTACATACATCTTTTCCCCTTCCCGACCATTGATTTCTCATAAGGAATCAAATATTTTGGATTCCACCTTAAACCAAATGACTATCGCAAAGTTGACTGGCATTGGCTTTTGGAAAAGTTGGAAAAATGTCTCAAAGGATGGAGCTTTAGGTGGCTTTCTAGAGTTGGAAGAATCACCTTGGATGAATCAGTTATGGAAGCCTTTCTTGTCTATTGGATGTCTCTATCCTGGATACCGAAGGAGATTCTGGAGAAGGACAAAAGAATATGATTTGTTTTATTTGGTCGGACACTCAGGAACATTATACTCTCCCTTGGGTGAAATGGGATCGCATTGCTTGCCCAAAGTCATTGGGTGGATGGGGTTTGAAGAATATATTTCTTTTCTCAAAAGTGTTGGTAGCCAAAGTTGGTTGGAGACTGATTTCAAATACTAGCTTGTGGACCACAATGGAATTTCATAAATATATCAGGTCAGATACAACTGAATACTAGATCCAGAAAATAGAGAAATCACATCCCCAATGTTCTATTATTTGGAAAGAATTGATCTCTTCTTTCCTCATTATTGGTGATGGTTTGGCATGGAATTTTGGAAGGGGTAATTGGGTTAGATCCTTGGGTGGGTAGTGAACAAACCCATATCCTACCCATTGAAATCATAGACAGACTTCATGAGCGGGATATCTACTTCATCTCTCAGGTGGCGGATCTAGGATCCACCTCAATATGGAAACAAGGTTGGATGGGCCCTGAAGCCTTAGGCCTGGTAGGAAACCAAAATATTCTATGGAACAATCTTATGATGGCCCTCCGATTGGGACATATTAGGATTACTGACATAGATGATGAACATGTGTGGCAGAAAAATCCCCATGGGATATATACACCAAAATTGGGATATATTGATTTAAATTTCCAAATCATGCACATGGAACCAAGATGGTGGTGTCGAGGACTATGGAAGTTAAAATTCCCACAAAAATCTAAGATTATCATGTGGCATGATATCTATAAAAAAATTCCAACCTGGGACAATATGAGGAAACAATGCATTGTTGTCTATGGCTAGTGCCCACTATGCAAAGGAGCAACCGAAACTAGTATCCATCTATTCATTAATTTCCCTTTTACTCAAAGGGTCTAGGCTGAAATTGCGTTGAGACTCATTCAGGATGTGTTCTAGGATGGCCCCACAGTGGAGATGGCTTAGCATGCCTGGATTCATGATCAATCCCACGGAAATATAAAACCTCTCCCACTCGGTATCTATTGGGGCATTTGGCTAGCCCATAACAAATCTATTTTTTAGGATCGACCTTCTCTTCTAGATTGCATTGTTTCTCGAGGCCTCTTGATCCTCTCTCACTTTACACAAGAAAAATATACTCATGTTGTTCGTATTATTTTTCCTGAAACTATTAATCGCACCTCTCCATGGGCATTCTTTGATGGTGCATCACAGAACTATCAACGAAATTTTTGGGGGGGGTTGGTACTGCATTTATCTGATACACACTACTTCAAAATGAAGATGGGTTTGGGGGAGGGAACAAATAAATTTTCTAATATTTTGTCACTAAAACTTATTTTACAACTTTTTGGGGAAAAGGAGATTCATTCCATCCAAATTTTTGGTTACTCTATGAATGCTATCAATTGGACTCGGAAAAAACAAATCTGTCATGACATTTTTTTATTGCCAATATTGGAGGAAATAGTCAGATGTATGGACACATTTGTAGCTTACACTCTCTCTCATGTTGATAGGGAACGCAACCATCTAGAATACTCTTTTGCAAAAGATGGGCTTCAACTCCATTTTTCCAACTAGCACATCACTAAATTGGCAGGTGAATAAGTCTATCAATATTATCATAGGCCCTTCATAGAAGGAAACAATCAACAAATATGAATCTTTTCTCTATGGAAACTGCTACCAGAATAAATCATAACATGTGTTTTTTATCCAATGGTCTAATGATAAGAACTCTCTATGACACTATCTATGTCTATTGGCGAAAGACCTTCAAGATTGTGATATTGGTCCTTTTTTCTCGAGTTTGTTTGGTCAAAAATGTGTATATACACTTATGTATGGATCTTTTTTTCCTGAAGCTGACACTCCCTTTTGTTTTGTAGGTTTCTCAATCGGTTGCATCCATGAATCATTTTATGTTTTTTCTAGATGATCGGTGCTATATGGCACTTCCAGAATTTAATTTTGTCTCCTCGGATGAATAAAATTACGTTTTTTTCCGTGGAAAAAAATGCATATAGAATCTCTTGAATAGATAGATAATAAGATTAATAATCAAGTTAGCTTATAAATCCTATCCTAATGAGTAATAGTACTCCTATAAGGCCAATTTAAACCTAAATACAATAAAAAGTGAAATAGAACAATGCCACCTCATAAGCACATGCACCCACACACTATCCAAGCCACCAATTTGACCTCCAAAGACTTCTTTAATCCAATATGAAAGAGTATTACAATATCACATCAAAAATTATCTAATCCCAAGCTCCAACTAAATAAATGAGGAGATATTGACCCTCCTTTATAGCAATTTGGGTGACAATTCCCAAGCTAGGGCGCAAGCCAAGTGAAAGATGGTGCATAGCTACGTGAGGATGAGTGGCAATTGAAGGGGAGTTTTCTTGGACAAATATCCATGTGAGGTATGAGTTAACTCCACATCAAAAGAGCATATGGGAGAGGGTAAGTCTCCACTTTCAAAGGGTGGGTGGAGAGGGTGAGTCATCCCTCTTTGGATTGACGCCCCTCCTCCTAAATGCGCCACACATGCTAAGAGAGGGCTACTCCCAATCTTGGGATCTCCACCCTTGTACAAATCATCACCTAAATTGCCTTTCACTTAATAGAGGTTTACACCACTTCACTTCACTCAAGACACAAGGAAAACATGTTTAGTACATGTTTCCTAAATGATAGGATTGTTGATTTTATTTGATTTTTTTACTTTTATTTGACTTTTTGTGAGAGAAATTGATTTTGAGTGATTAAAATCACTTATTTTAACTCACAAGGTGGATACTTGGGTAAAGTGGGTATTATTAGTCAAAAACGAATACCCCCAAGGCATATAATGCCTCCTAGTACCACTTTATTAACATATTGACCAATTACAATTAAAAAAATCTTGTTTTTGCAAGAAATTTTGTATTGACTCAAAACTTTAAAAAAAAAACTATGGGGGACTTGGCGCATTTCCATAAGAATCTAGGAGGATGGTTAGTATGGTTATATACATTATAAATTAGGCTTAGAATACCAATTTAGGGCCTAACCATGAGTTACATACTCTATATTTGGAGGAATTGAGTGAAAAAACTCGGAAATTATAAGTTGTTGAAAAGAAAAATATAATTAACAAGTAAAAAAAACACTCTAGAGTAATCCATTCATGTTTAAGTCTCAAGAGGCTAATCATTTTACAATTTAATCATACTAATTCAACTTATTACAATTCCCCGCATGGTTGGAAATGTGAAAAAAGGGTGGTCAAAATTGACCGACTGAACTTCTGAACTTTGAATTTGAACATGTGAATGTACAATCTTCGGCGGGTCAACTACAAGTCCATCCTAGTGCAACATGGTGGATAAATGGGGATACGTGCTTGATATTCTTAGCAAACGAGAGCATGTGAGAATCCAGAATCTGTATCCTACATCACAAACATCTCACCAAACGAAGGTATCAACAACACATATGATATGCAGAGACCAAGTATAAAATGAAGTTGCATAACTATTATACATTTATATACAAAATAAAGTACAAAAGAAGAAAGTGAACATAATATACAAGGAAAATTATGAATATGAAGATAAAATACAAAGGAAAGGGTTAGAGATATGTTACAAAGGATGCCCCATGGGCATCAGATGACTTCGTTGAAGAACAATTTGAGCAGTTTCCCATTAACTGGCAAGGCCAGATTCTCTCCATCCATTCGGCTAAGGATGTTAGGGACCTAACCTCCCTAACCCCTCACGTAGGTAGAATAATATATTTCCATGTAATAAAGGGCAATATTAATAAGGCCTAGCAATAAGGAATAATAAGTCAAATGTAAGAAGACCTAATAGAAGCTTTCGTTTCTAGAAGGATCTTCCTCTAGATTGTTCTTTTGGATAGTTAGATTTAGTATAAATAGGAGTAGAGGGTTTGATAAGTTTTGTCTTAGATATTATTGTAATAGAGCTCTACTCTGCTAGAAGTTCCCCCTCTAAGAAGCAAGTGAACATTGCTATCATTAATCAAGGTGCTCTTTCTGGTGTTATTTTGGTATTATTCTAGTATTGTTCTGGTTATATCATTGTTGTTCTGTTATTTCTAGCTAAAATATTTTTGTTCTACATACTATTTTATATCTGGAATACTACAAGTGGTATAAGATCACTTTCCTTGGCAAAAACTTCTGGGTTAATTTTTTTTTCAGGTTAGAGATGTATTATGACGTCTTAAAGCTACAAAGATCTATCATTACGTGCATAAACCCATGATCATGGATTCATACACACAGTAAATACAAGTGGTACTTAAGAGAACATATGTTTGCCACCCTTGTAACCCTTGTTGGTACCCCTTCGAGTGGTAGCACATCAAACAACACTTGTATATAGATCGACCTATATCTCCTGAAGCCCTCCATAGATCAAACGAGCGGTCGCCTGACTGCTATAGTTCCATCGATAATAAGACTCGGGAAGATACTCTCTAGTACCTGGTTAGTCAGGTAGTACGGCTAAGGGCACGGTCTAGCCTACTTAGTTGGCGCCCTAAGAGATTGGGCTGAGTACTAATATTGGACCCCACACGTATATTAGAGATATATAGCATAGGGAAAACCCTTGTCTATAGAAACCGTGCATATCCTAAGCCTTGGGACGGAAACAAAACAAAAACAGACAAGATCTATTGCCACTCAATTGTGTCTCTTACATTTGGGTTGTGAAATTACTACACGTTTCTTCCTGTTGAGAATTTGGGCATTTCAACACTGCAGTATTCTTCAGATCGGAGTACAAATCTATAGGAGTAAAAAAATATAAAAAAAAAATATGGATTATGTTGACACCATTATTTGATCCCTATCCAATTGGATTCTTCTCTTCGCCCTTATCACAGTCATGCCTATCATTTTTCAGCAAAAAAAAAATCTCGTGGACCCAACACCCTTATTTGGGCCTTAACCCATTAGATTCCCCTCGTCACCCTGATCGTCATGATACACTTCACCCATAACCCATTTTCTATGTGGTCCCACCCATCCCTTTTCATTTTCCCTCTTCATGATGGCCCACACTCGTAGCCAAGACTTGGAAGCTCGATTCAATTCCATGTCCTCTAATTTCACAGAGACCCAACAGGAAGTGAGGCAACTTAGTGCCAATTTTTCCACCATCAATAAAAACATGCATTCCTTCATAGATGCCAAAATGGAAACCATAAAGCATGACCCTCACTACCCAGATTGGATCCTTCACTACAATGATTTGCGCCAAGTTGAATATCCCTGTAGATCTTCCCTCCTCTGACCCACCGTTGCACTCTGAAGTTGAAACTTCCTCTAATTCCTAGACTTTTCAACCCTATCACATTCAGCATGACCTATCCCTTCTGTGTATGGATGTAAACAAATTTGATGGCTCGGATCCCACTGGCTGGGTAACTCAAATGGAACATTATTTCTCCTTTTATGGCATTACTGATGAGTTGGAGAAACTTCGATATGGTGTTCTCCATCTAGATCAAGAATGTTGGAAATGATGACAATGGATAAAAAATGTCTGCCAAGGGTATGTGGCTTTGACACTGATACCAACCATTTAGTTCGTTCGACAAAGTTGAAACAATATGGCACAGTGGAAGACTTTATAGCCACTTCTGAGCGATTGGATTTTCGTACAGAGGGCATGTCTGATGATTTTTCCAAGAATGTTTTATCAGTGGCCTCAAGGAAGATATTTGTGCCCATGTCCTCATGGATCAACCTCAGAGTTGGGTGGAAGCTACTAAAGTAGATAAGGAAGCACAACGGGTTGTCTCTAAAGATCTCGAAATTGACCAGGGAAGAAATGGTTGAATGCCAACTCAAAGGCCTTTGTTATAATTTTGATGACAAATATTTTCCTGGACACAAATGTAAGTAACAAAATAATTTTATGGCCATATTTGAGGATGTTTCGGAAGATGATGTCGAAGCCCCCCTCGTGTTCGAGTCACCTGAACCCACTGACATGACCTCACCCTCCGACCCTTATGAAGTTGAACCGGTCATTTCCCTGAATTCTCTCACTTGGTTCTTTTCTCCCCAAACCCTCAAGCTAATTGGTTATATTAAGCATTAGAAGGTCATCATCCTTCTTGACAGTGGAAGCACCCATAATTTTATTCACCGTCGCATTGCCCAAGAAACTAATTTCTATATCTGTGTTGTCAATAATTTTCAAATCATGATTGCCAATGGTGGGTCCATGAAACGTGGGGGGCATTGTGAAAATGTGCATCTCCAAATTGGTTAGTACCACATGAAATATCATATGTTTTCTATCAACATGGGTGGTTGTGACATTGTGTTGGGTGCATAATGGCTAAGGACTTTGGGTCCCATTCTCATGGATTTTAAGGAATTAACCATGCAATTCAACCAAGAGGGACAACAATATAAGTTCCAAGGCATCACCGTTGGTTCCTCGGAGATCATTAGTTCCCATCGCATGGAAAATCTCCTCAAAAAAGGTCATTCTGGCTTTATTTCACAACTCCATGCCACTCATGCCACTGAGACACCCTCTATGTCGCAGGACCTCCAATATATCCTCTCCAAACATAAGTTGTTTTTTCCACTCCCCAGGGACTTCCTCCTTCCCATGGTGTTCATGATCATTCCATTCCCCTTGTTCCCAACAACCTTCCTCCCAATGTTTGTCCATATTGTCATCCCTTTTCCCAGAAAAATGAAATTGAGAAAAAATTTCAGAATTGTTCAATGCAGGTGTTATTCGTCCTAGTACGAGCCCCTACTCTTCTCATGTGGTCATGGTCCTTAAGAAAGATGGATCTTGGCACATGTGTCCTAACTTTCGCACCCTCAACAACCTCACTATCAAAGGAAAACTTCCCATTCTTGCCATTGATGACCTCTTGGATGAATTGAGTGGTGCCTAGTTCTTTACTAAACTTGATCTTCATTATGGCTACCACCAGATATGTATGAACGAGGTAGACATTCCTAAGACTACATTTCAAAATCATGAGGTCCACTGTGAGTTTTTGGTCATGCCCTTTGTTATCACTCCAAGAAACCCTCTGTGGTTGCAGACCAGAGGTGCTTGGTAACTTAAGAAATGAATGTTTTTTGTATTTTTTGAATGTGGGTCAATGGGACAACTCAATATAGCTTATGGCATTCAAACATGAAAATGATAAACAAATAGACAGTGCTCTCAAAGATTGATTAATCAGCAGATAGCTTTAAAGTGGGTGAAGAAAAGATT
>ML812018.1:45297-67143 GCA_009831015.1 Picea engelmannii
ATCCAAATTATTTCTAAGTCAAACCAAAATCTAAAATTTTTCTCAGCTATGAAAACTCAAAAGTAACTTGAGGACGCTACCAATAGCCATGATAGCCACTACAAAATTCAACCGAAAGAACGGTTTCATTTTGGGAGTTAACACCCTTTATCTTGTGTAATGCTCCCTCCACTTTCCAAAGCCTCATGAATCCTGTCTTATGTCCTTTTCTCCACCATTTTTTCTTAGTTTTATTTGATGATATCATCATATATTGTAAAACCCGAACATCCCATCTTGCTCATGTGGATCAATTTCTACATCTACTCTCTCAGCATCAACTTTTCCTCAAACAATCTAAATTTGCTTTCGGCGCCTCAAAAGTCGAGTACTTGGGTCATATTGTTGGCAAGGAAAGTGTCAGGGTGGATCCTAAAAAGATTGAAGCTATGCAGGATTGGCCTCACCCAAATACTATCAAAATATTGCATGGATTTCTAGGTTTAACGGGCTATTATCGCAAGTTTGTTAAGAATTGTGGAAATATTGTGGCACCTCTCACTTCCTTAAAAATAATTCTTTCACTTGGACTCTCACAATTGATTAGGCCTTTCAAACCTTGAAGGCGGCCATGTGCACCACTCCATTCCTAGCCCTTCCTGATTTCACAAAGACCTTTATCCTGGAATGTCATGCTTCCTAGAGAGGAATTGGAGCATTCCTTATGCAAGATGGTCAACCTTTGGCCTTTACCAGAAAACAATTTTTAGAGCGACATTTGGGCCAATCAATCTATGAAAAGGAAATGTTAGCTATTATGCATGTAGTGGATCTTCGGTACCCTTATCTATTGGGGAAATGCTTCCAAATTAAGACAGATCATCATAGCCTCAAGTATTTTGTGGAACAACGCTTGTCCTCCCCGCAGCAAAAAAAATGGGTGACTAAGCTCTTTGGATATGATTATGAGATCATTTACAAGAAAGGAAAAGACAATGTGGTTGATGACGCACTTTCAAGAAAATATGAAGATGAAGGGTCCCTTTTTTCCCTCTCCTTCATTGTACTAGATTTTCTCCAAGTTGTTCACCAGGAATAGCTACAAGATCCCAAAATTGCGCATCTGATCCAACAATTGCAAGTCAATTCTCCAGTTTCCCCAAGGTACTCTTAGCACAATGATGAGCTTCACTACAAAGGTTGTTTGTATTTAAGTAAAAAGTCATAACTTAAATCCACGGTACTTTCTAAGCTTCATGCTACACCCACAGCTGGGCACTCAGGGTTTACCAAAACCTATGACCGGTTCAAACATTCTTTTTTCTAGGATGGTATTTAACATGACGTTCTCAATTTTGTGGCAGAATGTGATATTTGTCAATGCACCAAGGGAGAAACAGTCAAATACCCTGGCACACTATAACCGCTTCCAATTCCACCTCCTATTTGGAGGGATATCTCTATGGATTTTATTATGGGCTTACCTAAATCGGGAAATAAATCAATCATCATGGTGGTTGTTGACCATCTTTCCAAGTATTCTCATTTTTGTGCTCTTCAACACCCATTCACCACCTCCATTGTGGCTCAACTTTTCATGGATCGAGTCTTCAAGATTCATGGCATGCCTCATTCTATTGTTTATGATCGAGACCCCACTTTCACTAGCAATTTTTGGCAAGAATTGTTCAGGCTAGAGGGCACGCAATTGCATCTCAGCACAACTTATCATCCCCAGACTGATGGTCAAAATGAAGTTGTCAACAAGTGTTTGGAAACATATTTGAGGTGTTTTTCATCGAAAAGGCAACATCAGTGGGCTCAATGGTTGCCACTATTTGAATGGTGGTACAACACTTCTTACAATACAACTACCTGCATGACTCCTTTTGAAGCAGTATATGGACAAAAGACACCTTAAGTTCTCTCATAACTACCAGGTGTCTCGAAGGTCCAGGCAGTTGACCAAACACTTACAGTTTGTGAGGCTATTCTCTGTACCCTCAAGGAGAATTTGGTCATGGCCCAGAATCACATGAAGCAATAGGCAGATCAAGGTTGCTCTAAACGTCAATTTGATGAAGGAGACCAAGTGTTTCTTCGACTACAACCTTATAAGAAAAATTCCCTCAAGGTTGACCATTGTAAGAAACTGACACCCAAATGTTATGGTCAGTATACCATTCTCAAGATTGTGGGATAGGTGGCCTATCAGTTAGCTTTTCCAAGTCATTCTAAGCTCCATCTTTTTTTTCATGTCTCCTACTTAAAGAAGGTGATTGGAACTAAGTGCGAAACTCAAACTAGCCTTCCCGAATTGGATGAAGAAGGATCCATTTGGTTGCAACCACAAACAATTTTGGACCAGAATCAACATCACATGTGTCATCGCACCATCAAGAAGTGTTAGTCCATTGGAAAGATACAACTTCAGTAGATGCCACTTGGGAACCAGCTACCATTCTGCAGCAATTTCTTCATCTCAAGCCTTGAGGACAAGGTTATTTTTAAGGGGGTGGACATGTTAGGTACCTAACCTCCCTAAACTCTCACATAGGTAGAATAATATATTTCCATGTAATAAAGGAGAATATTAATAAGGCCTAGAAATAAGGAAGAATAATTCAAATGTAAGAAGACCTAATAGAAGATTCTGCTTCTAGAAGGATCTTCCTCTAGATTGTTCTTTTGGATAGACAGATTTAGTATAAATAGGAGTATAGGGTATGAGAAGTTTTGGCTTGGATATTATTGTAATATATCTCTTCTATGCTGAAGGTTTCCCCCTCAAAGAGGTAAGTGAACATTTCTATCATTAATCAAGGTGCTCTTTCTGGTGTTATTCTTGTATTATTTTGGTATTGTTCTGGTTATATAATTGTTGTTCTACCATTTCTAGCTAAAATATTTATGTTTTGCATGCTATTTTTTATCTGGAATACTATAAAGGAAGAAGGAGTTCAAACCAGCCACATCCTGGATGATGTATGGCCCTGTCCATAAACTGTCAAATTTATTGTGTTTTCCTAGCTTCTCTTTCCTTTTATCCCACAACAAGACTTTGTCACCTTCTTGAAAGACCCTCTATTTGGGAGACTTGTCAAAAGTCTTCTTCACCTTTTCTCGATTTCTGACACTCTGATCAAAATCCTTTCTTATGTTCTCATCTATCTCTATCAATTGATCCAACCTATTCTGTAAAGCATCTTTATCTGTGTTGAATCCCTAAAGGAGTTGATAAGTTGGAAGCCTTAAATGCACTGGTAATGTGACATCTAAATCATACACAAGTTCAAATGGAGTCTTCCCTGTTGAACTTTTCTTTTTTATTCTATCAACCCAAAGTGAAAACTTAACCTTACTATCTTAATATTTATTACTACCCCCCAATGTATTTTTAATGATAGCCATTAGGTTTTTATTACTTGATTATGCTAGGCCATTTCCTTGGGGATAATAGTTAGATGTATGGGACAAGACAATGCCATATTTAAAACAGAATGAGGAAAGTTTTGTTGAATTGAAGGCTTTAGCATTATCAGTTGTGATCTTGGCAACAACAATGAATCTAGTAATTATCGTATCTTCAATGAAGTCCATGACTACCTTATCGGTTTCCCATTTGGTGGGTATTGCCTCAGCCCACTTGATGAAATAATTAGTTGTTGTTAAAATCCAACAAAATCCATTACTTGAATTATCTTTAAATTGACCGATAAAATCAATCCCCCTTTGTTGAAAAGGGGCATCAACTACTATTGGTTGTAACGGTAAAGTTGCAAGATTTTTCTTTCCTATAAACATCGGAAACTGTTGATAACCTCTAACCATTTTGTGAACATATGAAAATATTGTAGGCCAATAGTACCATGCTCTAATAATTTTGTGGGCTGTGTTTTTGGCTACAAAATGAACTCCACAAAATCCTGAATGAAACTATGTAAAAAGTTTCTTAGACTCTAGTGCATCAACACATCTAAGTATTACCCCATTGGGGTTCCTTCACCCCAATCCATCTTGAATAATACAATACTTAGATACTCTTAACCTTAATGCTCTTCTTTTATGACCAATTAAATGATCTTGGCAAGTAATGTTAAGGAGAAAGAAAATGATGTATGAATACCAATGACTTTTTTCTAACCTTTAATGTTCTGCAGACATGGCTAGCCCTCGCTAACTATTCTGACACACTAATTCCAAATCATGTTCATTCCCCTCTGTCAACATCTTTGTTAGACCCTAAACTTTGACCAACTTTGTGGGTTTTATTTCTACGTCATATTCTTGAATTTTAGAAACCCACTTTCCTCTCACTCCTAAGAAATCATGTTGGGATAATATATATTTTACTCTTGAGTGAGGTACATACCCCATAATCTTAGAATACAAAACATAAACTCTAAAACACTTAAGAGATTTAACTAAGTCATATTCTTTCTTTTCCATGATGGTATAATTCAATTCAGAACTATGCAATGCCTTACTCATGAATGCAATGGGTTGCTCTTGCCCTTCATCATTCTTTTGGAGCAACACCCTTGCAATTGTGTCTTCTGAAGAAAAGGAAAATATCTGAAAATATTTAGTATAATCTAGACAAATTAAGACAAGAGATCTTCCAATTGAATCCTTAATACTACTAAAAGATTTCCTTCTTTCATCAGTCCATTCAAATTTAACATCTTTCTTTAAAATTCTAAGAATGGGCTTCATAGTTTCAACTAAGTTTGGAATAAATCTCTTGAAAAAATTAATTTGACGAAGGAAGGATTGTAGGGATTTCTTGGTTTGTGGCAAAGGGATCCTCTTAATGGCTTCCACTCTTTCTGGACCTATCTTTACCCCATCTTTTGCAATAATGTGACCCAACAATTTCCCTTCATCGACACCCAAAACTGACTTAGTTGGATTAAGTGAGATGCCATACTTACAACATCTTTCAAATACCTGCCTAAGATGACTCACATGATCTAATCTAACCTTAGAGAAAACTGTCAATTCACCTTGATAAATTTCAATGATTTTTCTTATCAATTCCTTGAATGAAAAATCCATTTCTCTTTGAAAAGTGGCACAATCATTTAACAAGCCAAAAGGCATTCTCAAGTATTCAAAGATTCCCCAAGGTGTTGTGAAAGTTGTTTTATTTTGGTATTCTTTTCTAACCAACACCTTATTATAACCTTAAAAACCATCTAACATGGACATGACTTTGGATCATGTAACCCTTTGAAGCAAAGTTTCCATGTTAGGGAGAGGATAGTTGTCTTTAATGCATACTAGATTCAAATTTCTGAAGTCAATGCACAACCTTATCCCTCCATTCTTTTTTCTTACTACCACTAAGTTAGAATATCCATCCTTTTTTTTTTTTCTTACTACCACTAAGTTAGAATATCCCTCCATTTTTTTTCTTACTACCACTAAGTTAGAACACCAAGATGAATGCCTTGTAGGATCAATAATGTCAGTTGCTAACATCTTTTGAAGTTCCTTTTTCACCATGAGGTCTAACTTAGGATTTATTTGCCTTAACTTTTGATGAAAAGGCTTAGTATCTTCCTTGAGGGGGATTGTGTGTTGAATTACATATTCTCGATATGCATTAAGTTCATCATATGTAAAAGAAAACGCATTCCTATACTCATGGACAAGATTTATTAATTCTTTTCTTTCTTTTTCTGAAGTTCCTTTTCCAATTTTTATCATTTTTGGATCCTTAGTTGTTCCAATATTTACCTCAATGTAATCACCAGGTTTTATTGTTTATTTTTTCTTATAATTGTCATGTCTATCAAAAATTTGTTCCGACTTTATGAGACCCTTGGGAGTAGGATTTTCAAATTGCTCTTCCTCTTCTTCCTTGTACTCGTGTCCTTCTTCTTTATAACCGACCTTGAAATCTGAAAATTCTTGCAAGTTGTACATAAATCTGAGAATTTGTTTGTCATCATTGAATACTTGTCAATGATCCATATTATCTGAAACTGAAGGTATGCAAATAACTTCCATTTTAACTTGACCTCAACAATTCTTCTGAAGGCTGAAAAGTAGATGTTGAAACTGCTAATATGTCTGTTAAACTATTGTGCTCTCTCGGAACTAATATAAGATCCAAGGCACTAAAGAGTTACATGGTATCCCAGATTGCATTTATGTACTTCTTTAATCTTTCACTCTTACATGCAAACTTATTTTTTACTTGGAGAATTACTAAGTCAAAATCACCTTTGATATTTAGAAATTTAATTCCCATATCCTTAGCAATCTCTAATCCTAGTAAGAGTTCCTCATATTCAGCCACATTATGTGTTGCCTCAAATTCCAGTCTGAAAGCAAAGTAGTATGATTGTCTGGACGGAGAAGTAAGAACAATTCTTGCCCCTTTACCAGACCTAGAGTGTGCCTCATCAAAATGCATTTTCCAAACTTCATCATTTTTTTCTTCTTTAAATTTCTCTTTTACTGGTGCAAGAAAATTAGAACAAATTACATAGTTTCCAATGTCACTCATGTGATAAACAAATTCATTCATAGGCTCCTTGGGATCTTCCACATGGAATTTTCATTCCTTTTCCCTTTGAATTTTCACAAACAAGTTTTCAGAAGATGGGATGGTGGCATAAGATAAATCCCTTTGAAGGGTGTCTCCCATAATTGCAGCCCACTTTCTAGATAGAAGAATGCCCCATGCATCGGGCACATCAATAACAAGTACATACATGGGGAAGGTGATATTGGGATAAGTTGCCAATTTCACTTGAAGATTCAAAAGTATTCCATGTGTCTCAACCTTTCTTGAATCCATGGAACATACATTGTGATAAGGCCTTGTTACTTTTAGGTTCAACATGTTCATGACATTCTTAGTGATGATATTTGATGAAGATCCTAAGTCATACATGCAATTATGAAGAAGAAGGTCATTAATCATCAAGGATACAAAGAAAGTTGGGTGATCTTCCGATGTAGGAGCATCGCTTTCAAATCAAGAAAATCAAAGTTAGAAGCGAAGTCGACACCTTAGCACATTGAAAGAACCAAAGCCGACTCTTAACCAGCTTGGTAGCGGTGTGGAGATTTTGAATTTCACGTTAATTAAATTAGTGTAAGTAAAGTCAAGCCACCGTTCGAAATGATGGATCGAATTTAAATCCTTACACGATTGTAAAATATTACAGGTGTAGGATATTTTCCCTGATTAGTCATTAGGTTGCATTTAATTAAGTGAGTAGGTAACCGCTAGAGTAGAAGGTGATATAACTTAGATAAGATAGAGAGGAGCCAAGAAGCGGTCTCGGTTAGACAAGTTTTCATTGTATTGCTTGTAAAAGGACGGTACCTGTCATTACTATTTTTTTTCAAAAAAATGAATAGAACAGAGGAAAATTATCCAATGGTACTATGTTGATACTTTTTCATAGTTTCATTGTTATGATGAGTTTGTGAATGTATGAAGTTCATGGTGAATGAGTAATTGAATAAGTCTCTAAGTATTTCTCTTCTGTAAGTTATGCAGGGAGTGCATACCGAACACAAGGAGTGCGTGTGAGAGAGTCTTTTTCGACTCGAAGCTCAGAAGATATAGTGTGGGGCTTTTGTATGCAGAGTGTGCATATTAATCACAAGGAGTGCGCATAGAGGAAAACTTATTCTAAGTTCAAAAGCTCATAAGGTCGAGCACAGAGTGTGCCAGGGGGGCATCAGAAAGTCTTTTGAAAGACGCAGAAGGGTTGAATCCCTTAGAGATTGAGTAAGTTAAAATCTCAGGGAGGAATAACACAAGTTTGCACGCAGGAGTGTATGTTTGTGCCAAGGTGAAGTCAAATTTCATTGAAAAAATCTCAAGAGGGAAAACACCACTGAGACCTTCGAAACAATTGAAATATATCAAGTCAGGAAAGAATTCAAGCTCAGAAGGGTTGACGCCAAGTTATTTGGCAAGGAGCTATTGAGAACTTGGACGGAAGGTAGAGACTCTAGGAGGGAGAAGCATCGATAGCCATGTGCCTTTGGATCCAGTAAACCTGTAAGGAGGATATGGTCGAGAATCAGTCAACACTTGAAAGATCATGAGAGATAGAGAGTCGCCAATCTAGGAGAAGATCGAACCATTGATTTCTTTCATGGGAAGGAGACCTCGAGAAATCGAGAATCCAGAATCTGGAGAACGAAGGAGACTAATTACCAAAGTCGTGAAACGTAAAGTCCCGATTCGCGAGAAAGGATCTGAACCGTTGAGTCATGGGAAATCTCAGACCATTGATCTGAGGTGATTGAAGTCGAGATTTCAGACATTGGAAGAGGGGAGGAGATCCAATTCGTGAGTTCGTGAATTGAGAAGTCCCGTAGCGCTCGAAAGACTGGCCCCAAGTCATAGCGAAAGGTCATATTGATGAAGAATAGGAGAAGGAGCTAGCACTCGCTAGACCCCTAATTTGGATTTCGGGAGTTCGGAAGGCGGAGAGTCAGGTTGACTCATATACAATTACCTGACATGCAAAGTCAATAAGTGACTTTTGGTTAAGCGCATGGTCACAACCAGTGGTCATGTGGAGAAGGCTTACGCCCAATGTTAATTCATGTAGGAGGAGTTTTATAAATACCTGTGGATTGTTTCTCGGAGGTTCCAGTAGGGAATTGAAGAGATGTTTCATCTCAGTATTGTGAACGATCCTAGACTGGGAGGTCGCACAACCCTTGGAGAGAAGGGGGTCTGCATCAAGCGGTATCGGAGCCTAAAAAAAAAAATTGAAGTTGTACTCAGTGTATAGGAACAGTTGAAGCGATGTCGTCGAGGGTACATACAGGACCACCTATAGCAAACCGTGTTGTAGGAAGAGAAATGAGAGATCTTCGCACAAGGTTGGAAGCAATGGAAGCAATGAAAAGAAGAACATTTGCCGTCAAAGACGTCAGTGGTGCAGAAAGTGAAGAAATAGAAGTTGAAGAAGCTGCAGGGGAAGATGTGGTTGAAGAACGCTTCTTGAAAGTTGTTGTGAATTTGGGAGCTAGAGAAAAGATGGACGTCCCAATGTATGAAGGTAACTTGGATGATGAAGAGATATTGGACGGGATAAGGTCCATGGAAAAATATTTCGACTATGAAGATGATGATGAAGGAAGGAAGGTGAGACATGTTGTCACCAGATTAAAGGGACAAGTAGCACCATGGTGGGATGAACTGCAGGCGGAGAGGAGGATTAAAGGAAAACATCAGATAAAGAATTGGGATAGGATGGTAGCCAAACTGAAGGCTAAATTCATACCTAAGGATTACCAGATAAATATGTTTAGAAAGTTGCAGAACCTGAGATAGAGGGGAATGACATTAAAGAGTATACAGAAGAATTTTATAGACTGAATATTAGGACTGGACAAAGGGAGAAGGATGATGAAAAATTTGTCAGGTATATAAATGGCTTGAGGTATGAAATCCAGGATGAGATTAGCATCATGACTATGAGGACAGTGGAAGATGCTTATCAGATTTCACTGAAGGCAGAAGAAAAGTTGGCCAGAAACCAGAGTCAACGAAACAGAAGCAGAGGCTCAAATAGAGGTAAGGGAAGTGTCTATGATAAGGCACCAAAAACCAAGGATGAGATTGAGAAATCATATGTTCAATTTGAAAGAGGAGGAAGTTCCCAAAGAAGACCGTTTGGTGGGAGAAATTTTTTTCCTCCAGGAAAAGGAAGAATTAGAGGAGGTGGATTTAAATGTTATGCCTGTGGAAAGACAGGACACATGTCTTGGGAATGCCCCAAGAGGAAGAAAGAAGGAGGAGGAGAATCACACATTTCTGAAGCCCAGAAGAATGTGGAAGCAGAAGCGGCAGAAGGAGGACAGAATATTATGATGAGGAAAGTTCTTCTAAAGCTAGAGAAGGAAATAGAAGGCTTAGTTCAGTGAACGAGGTTGTTCGGGACTGCTTGTAAAACAAAGGACAAAGTTTGCAAAATGAGTATAGACAGTGGGAGCACTGATAATTTAGTATCTACAGAAATGGTGGAGAAACTGGAGCTGGAGACAACTGCACACCCAAGTCCATATAAAGTTTCGTGGTTGCAGAAAGGACATCAAGTAATGGTAAGTCAACAATGCAAAGTTGAATTTAAAATAGGAGGCTATAAAGATGAGATTCCATGTGATGTAATTCTTATGGATGTTTGTCATATTTTGTTGGGAAGACCATGGCAGTTTGATAGGAATGTCATTCATGATGGGAGGAAGAATACTTATACTCTGGAAAAAAATGGTAGAACCCACATGTTACAGCCAATAGAAGAGAAGAAAGAAAAGGAAGAAGCTAGCACAAGAATACTTCTCATGAGTGGGAAGTAACTCTTGAAGGAGATCAAGAAAGATCAAGAAATGAAATTTGTTGTAGTGAGGAAGCTGAGAGTTATCCTTACAAATACTTCTATGAATGATTTACCTGAAGAAATCCAAGAATTGTTAGAGAATTTTGCTGACATAGTAGTGGATGAGTTGCCTCACTCATTACCACCCATTAGGAGTATTAGCCACCATATTGAATTGATCCCAGGAGCCAGTTTACCAAATAAAGTAGTGTATAGGCTAACACCTTGAGAGAATGAAGAAGTTAAGAATCAAGTTCAGGAGTTGTTGGATAAAGGTTTAGTCAAGGAAAGTCTAAACCCATGTGCAATGTCAACTGTATTGAGTCCAAAGAAAGATGGGGGATGGAGAATGTGTATAGATTCCAGAGCCATGAACAAGATAACCATCAGGTATAGACTTCCTTTACCCAGGATGGATGATCTGATGGATTGTTTGAGTGGAGCAAGCTATTTTTAAAAAATAGACTTGAAGAGTGGATATCATCAGATAAGAATGAGAGAAGGAGATGAATGGAAAACAACATTCAAAATAAATGAAGGTTTGTTTGAATGGCTAGTCATGCCATTTGGATTGACAATTGCTCCAAGAACATTTATGAGGTTGATGAATGAAGTATTGAAGGACTTCATAGGTAAATTTGTTATTGTATATCTAGATGATATATTAGTTTTCAGCAAAACAGAGGAAGAACATTTAAAGCATTTGACATTAGTGATGAGGAGATTGCAGCAAGAAAAGTTGTTAATAAACTTGAAGAAAAGTTATTTTATGAAGACAGAGATCATATATTTAGGTTTTGTGATCTCTTATAATGAATTGAAGATGGACCCAAAGAAGGTGAGAGCAATCAAAGAATGGTCGTCACCAAGGAGCATATTTGAGGTGAGAAGTTTCCATGAGTTAGCAAGTTTTTATAGAAAGTTTATCATAAATTTTAGTGGTATATGTGCACCCATGATGGACACTATGAAGAAGAAACACAAATATTTTAATTGGACAAAGGAGGCTGAGAAAAGCTTCAAAGTGTTGAAAAAGAAGATAACATAACAACCAATTTTGTTTTACCCGATTTTGGAAAAACATTTCAAGTAAGATGTGATGCAAGTGGAATAGCTATTGGAGCAGTTTTGAGTCAAGATAATAGGCCAGTTGCTTATTTTAGTGAGAAGTTGAATGACACTAAGGAGAAATATTCTACATATGACAAGGATTTTTATGCAGTGATTCATGCTTTGAAAAAATGGAGACATTATTTAATTTCAAAAGAGTTTGTCTTGTATAGTGATAATCAAGCTTTGAAATTTATTACTGGGCAAGAGAAGTTGAATCAAAGGCATGCTAAGTGGGTAGAATTCATGCATAATTTTACTTTTTCCATTAAACATATTTAGGGAAGTGCTAATAAAGTTGCAAATGCTTTGAGCAGGAGAAGTTTGTTTTTACAGGAATTCCAAGTGAAGACCTTAGGATTTGAGCACCTTAAGGAAATGTACCAGGAAGATCCAGATTTTAAGGAGGCATATGAAGCATATGGAAATCCTTTTTTGAGGGATAACAACTCATGGGAAGAGTATTTGATCCAGGATGGATTTTTGTTTAAAGGAAGTCGATTGTGCATACCAAGATGCTCAATGAGAGATAATTTATTGAAAGAAAAACATAGTGGAGGTTTAGCTGGACATTTTGGTCATGACAAAACATTTGCACAACTAAGTAGTTTGTACTATTGGCCAGGTATGAGGGAAAATGTGAAGAAATTTGTACACCGATATAAGATTTGTCAACATGAAAAATGAAAGATACAAAACATTGGTTTGTATTAGCCATTGCCTATTCCAGAAAGGCCTTGGGATGCAATTAGTATGGATTTTGTATTGGGATTACCTAGAACCCAGAAGGGAAGTGATTCCATATTTTTTGTGGTCGATACATTTTCTAAGATTACACATTCCATACCATGCCAGAAGACAAATGATGCTACACACATAGCCAATGTGTTTTACATAGAAGTTGTGAGATTACATGGATTGCCCAGAAGTATAGTCTCAGACAGGGACACTAAGTTTGTAGGACACTTTTGGAGGACTCTATGGAAGAGGCTGGGAACTAATTTGTCTTTATTTCATCATATCACCCTTAGACAGACGGACAGACTGAAGTGGTGAACAAGAGTCTGTGAAATTTGTTAAGGAGTTTAGTCATTGAACAAGGTCGTCAGTGGGATCAGATTCTGGCACAGGCAGAATTTGCATTTAATAATTCAGATAATAGAATCACTGGAAAAAGTCCATTTGAGATAGTATATGGAAGACAGCCAAGAGGGATTACATAATTGAGAGAGTTGAAACAAGATGAATTCAAGAGCATTGGAGCAAAATATTTTTCTACAAAAATGCAAAGACTTCATGATCAAGTTAGGAGGCAGATATAGGATAGTAATCAAAAGTATAAGGACAGAGTTGATCAGAAAAGAAGGGAAGTTCAATTTGAAGTGGGATATGAAGTTCTAGCTCATTTGAGAAAGGAGAGGTTTCCCAGAGGAACATATAATAAGTTGAAGATGAGGAAGATAGGACCATGCAAGATCCTTAGAAAATTTGCAGCAAATGCTTATGAGATAGAGTTGTCGGACAATGTTGGAATATCATCGATATTCAACGTTGCAGATTTGTATCCTTATAACAAAAATGACACGGGATAATTGGATGATCGGGAAGATATTCAATGGGAAGAACAGACGCCCACAGTAGAAAAACCTCAGATGGAGAAAATATTAGAACAAAGAGTTGGAAGGAAAACCAGAAGAAAGATGCATCATGAATATTTGGTAAAGTGGAAGGATCACCCTGTGGAAGATTCAAGTTGGGTAACTGAACCTGATATTTTGAAGAATGGCAAGACAATGCGAGAACTCATGGACAAAATTCCATGAATATTTTGGCCAGAGGAGTATGATGCAAAAGCATCGCTATCAAATCAAGAAAAGAGAAGGTGGAAGCGAAGTCGACACCTTAGTGCATTGAAAGAACCAAAGTCGACTCTTAACCAGCTTGGTAGTGGTGTGGATATTTTGAATTTCACGTTAATTAAATTAGTGTATGTAAAGTCAGACCACCGTTCGAAATGACGGATCGAATGTAAATCCTTACACGACTGTAAAATATTACAAGTGTAGGATATTTGCCCTGATTAGTCATTAGGTTGCATTTAATTAAGTGAGTAGGTAACCGCTAGAGTAGAAGGTGATAGAACTTAGATAAGATAGAGAGGAGCTGAGAAGTGGTCTCGGTTAGACAATTTTTCATTGTATTGCTTGTAAATGGACGGTACCTGTAATTACTGTTTTTTTTCAAAAAAATGAATAGAATAGAGGAAATTTATCCAATGGTACTGTATTGATACTTTTTCATAGTTTCACTGTTATGATGAGTTTGTGAATGTATAAAGTTCATGGTGAATGAGTAATTGAATAAGTCTCTAAGTATTTCTCTTCTGTAAGTTATGCAAGGAGTGCATACCGAACACAAGGAGTGTGTGAGAGAGATTCTTTTTCGACTCGAAGCTCAGAAGAGATAGTGTGGGGCTTTTCTATGCAGAGTGTGCATATTAAGCACAAGGAGTACACATAGAGGCGAACTTATTCTAAGTTCAAAATCTCAGAAGGTCGAGCACAGAGTGTGCCAGGAGGGCATCAGAAAGTCTTTTGAAAGACACAGAAGGGTGTAATCCCTTGGAGACTGAGTAAGTTAAAATCTCAGGGAGGAATAGCGCAAGTTTGCACGCAGGAGCGTAAGTGTGTGCCAAGGTGAAGTCAAATTTCATTGACAAAAGCTCAAGAGGGAAAACACCGCTGAGACATTTGAAACAATTGAAATATTTCAAGTCATGAAAGAATTCAATCTCAAAAGGGTTGACGCCAAGTTATTTGACAAGGATCTATTGATAACTTGGACAGATGGTAGAGACTCTTGGAGGGAGAAGCGTCGATAGTCCTGTGTCATTGGATCCAGTAAACCTGTAAGGAGGATAAGGGAAAGAATCAGTCAACACTTGAAAGCTCAGAAGAGATAGAGAATCATCGATCTAGGAGAATATCGAACCGTTGATTTCTTTCGTGGGAAGGAGACATCGGGAAATCGAGAATCGGTAATCTGGAGAATGGAGGCGACTAATTACCAAAATCGCGAAACGCGAAGTCCCGATTCGCGAGAAAGGATTTGGACTGTTGAGTCATGGGAAATCTCAGATCGTTGATCTGAGGTGATTGAAGTCGAGAGTTTGAACTTTGAAATAGGGGAGGAGAGCCAATTCACGAGATCGCAAAATGTGAAGTCCCGTAGCGCTCGGAAGAGTGGACCTAGGTCATAGCAAAAGGTCATATTGATGAAGAATAGGAGAAGGAGCTAGCACTCTCTAGACCCATAATTTGGAGTTCAAGAGTTCAGAAGGCAGAGAGTCGGGTTGAATCATATATAATTACCCAACATACGAAGTCACGAAACGCCTTTTTGTTAAGCACGTGGTCACAGCCAGTGGTCACATGGAGAAGGCTTGCGCCCAGTGTTAATTCGTGCAAAAGGAGTTTTATAAAGACCTGTGGATTATTTCTCGGAGGTTCCAGCAGGGAATCGAAGATTTGTTTCAGCTCAGTATTATGAACGATCCTAGACCGGGAGGTTGCGCAGCCCTTGGAGAGAAGGGGGGTCTGCATCATCTTCCTTTGTCCAATCCATGTTGTTTATATTAACAGGGGCATCATTATGATGTTCATTAGGTTTATCCAAATCTTTCCCCTGATATTTCCCAAGACTTAGTTCACTATATCCCTCTATGGCCTTTAGTTTATTGATTTTCTGAGTGGTTATCTTAATGAGTTCTGAAATAGGTACCAAAACCTTTGCATTGGATGTCCAACTACCCAAATCAACACTTAAATATGTAACTGGAGGAGTAGATGATTTAGGAATGATTTGATTTGATTTACTGGCATTATCATTCCCTTTTCTCTGATAAGTTACTCCCTTATACTTTGTCATCTCTAATATTTGGTCTGGTGTAGGATTTTCCCCATATAACCTGGTCACATTGTCAACCTTTTCACTTGATTCCTTATTTTGTTTCCATTTATTATATGTGACTTTGTGAGTTTTTCCTACATTGTTGATAAAATCATATCTTCTAGAACTTCCAACATAGTTGCTTGTCTTAGGACTCCTTGCTCATTCACTTGACAAAACACTGGGCAAGAAGATTCTTTAATAAAATATTCACAACCTCAGCAAAATGTAGGGGCTTTATCATTGACCTTTTTTTTTATTCTAATTGATTAGGTTGTCTTTGATCTTGAGGAGGACCCCTTTTCTGCCACTTCTCATTTTTTTTCCTAGGTTGGAACCTATTGGCATTATTTCTTTCCATGGAAATTAATCGTTTTTTCATTACATTCAGTTGGGCGTCATGATTAGATTACATGGCTTTGATCATTTCAGTTAATTATTTAATGGGATCTGTTGAAGAAGACTTATTGTCTGATGCTACTACTTTGTCTTTACACTCTAACTGCTTAGAAGCATTACCCCTTGTGAAACCTGGAAGGTTGGACTTTCCTTATGCTTGCATATTTTTTTCAATCTTGTTTTCCATCTCTTGAGATATTTTGAAACTGGTGGGTTCCTTATCTCTTAACTGATATCTCATTTCACCACCAAAGGCCTCAATATAATAAATTAAGATGGCATTATCAAAAGGCTTGATATATGTATGCAAGCTTGAAACCCAGTCATTAAAATTCTTGTTAAATTCCTCCATAGTTTCATTTTCATTTTTCTTTATAGTATTGAGGGCAGCTAACAGGTGGCGATGATATCTTTTCTCCCCCCATCTTTCTGTGAAGTCATCTAAAAGATCTTTAAGAGTTTTAAACTTGTTATCTGCACAATATTCATACAAGTCAAAAGCATCTTCTTCTAAGGACAAAACAAATAACTTCATTTGAAAATCCTCATAATCATGTGCATCACACCATTTATTAATACATCTCATAAAAGACTTAATATGAGATTTAGCATTAACAACATCATTCCCTTGAAAACTAGGTAACTTTTTAATTACTTTTTATGGGATTGCATGAGGATAACCATTTATATTTGAAAAATCACAAGGATCATATATAGCCATTTCTAAACTAATACTATTATTAGAAAAAGGCAAGTGAATATCAGAAATGGACTCGAATCCTAAATGATTAAGGATTCTACGAGAAGAGGCTTTGGATAACCTCCTCCAATAAACTTGTTCAGGTTCGGGTATGAAGTCAACTAAGCCTTTTGAATTTCTTCTTGTAGAATACTTAATCAAATTGGAATTTAGTGGAGTCGCCAAATGATCGAGTCTATTTGTGATAAACAACAAGCATAAAAAAAAACTAAGGAAAACAAAGGTCGTATTCCAAGAATAGAAATATTTGTCCCTGGAAACAACGCCAAATAATGTCACCACCTTTATACACACCTTGGGAATGTTGAATAAATATTCAATCCACTTGGTGTGTCCTTCGGGGCAAGTCTCAAGTCAAGGTGTTGTCACTCGACTCCTCTATCTAGTCCAACTCCTAGTGAATCCAAGGGGGTAGTCCCTAAATAAAATATACTAAGGCTTGAACTAATATAAGTGCAAGAAATAAAGTCTAGGAGTTTATTGCAATAAAGAAAATATAACAATAAGTAAATCTACACTAGTGTCATATATCATGCATCCATTCACTACAAATTCTTATAGATAAGGCATTCAATCAAAGAGATACTTGCATAAAATACAATCAAAGGATACATATACTTGCAAGTAAATAACCATAAGCAAATAAGATACTTCAAGATAAAATGGAAATGCTTTGAAGAAAATATAAGTACTTGAAGTAAATGGATTTAAAAGTAAATAATGAGACTAGTGCCAAGTATTGTGAAATGTGTAATGTGTAATGTGTAATGTGTAATGTTTTTGAAAATGTAGATTTCCTTGTGAAAATGTCCTTGAAAAATTTAGAGTTGATTAATGAGATTAATTTATTCCTTGTGTGAAATTGTATTGCAAGAAATGAAAATCAATCTAAGATGTGGCCTCTAGAGAGGTTATCCTTTTAGTATGGAAATTTTTGGAGAGCTTGCAGAAACCCAAATGGCTTCACCAACAAACTCAATAAAGGTGTCGAAGGTCCAACACAGAGGGGAACAAGCTTGGGGTATTTTGTCTGACTTCACACACTCCCTTTATGCATTTTTCCACCCCAAGCAATAGCTTCCTTTGATATTGTCCTAATTATACTACTCCACACTGACCATCCTTGGTTCTGTATGAACTTACTTCCAAAGATAGAGACTAAGCTCACAAAGGAACGGCCAGGAACACTACTAGGGGGAGCTAAGGGGAAAGGTTTATTTTGTAGTAAAATAAAAAATGAAATTAAAATGCGAAAAAAGTAAATGTTTTCTAATTAAACTAAGTCCACATTGACCAACCTCTTTTCAGAGGAGCTCAAGGGACGGGTTTATTGGCAAGAAATTGAAAATGGCAATAAAATAAATGTTTTCTAATTACTAATTCCACACTGTCCAGCCTCTTTTGAGAGGCGTTGAGGGGACTAGTTTATTTGCCCAAAAAAAAGTAAAAAATTCAAAACAAAATTCTAATCTAGTAATTAAAATTTACTTCCAATATTGAAAACTAAGCTAAATGTGATTATTGTTGTTGTGTTTATTTTATCTTTTCTTAGATGAATATCAGTGACTAAAATGAAAGAAATTGAGCAAAACACACAACCACACCACCCCCTAGGGGGAAACGAAAATGGGGCATTGTGTAGCCCACTCTTTTATTGCTTTGATTACAATGGTCTCTCTTTTGGAGACTTTGTATCCTTAGAGAAGTGGATCAATGAAGTTTACAAACTTTTACAATGGTTTTAAGAGGTACAAGGTACTTCTGGGGGTCCCAGAAGCTCCTAATCTGAAAAACTTTGACAGAGTTTCCCCTTGTTTATTCGCAAACATGCACAAAATAGAAATCAAACCAATACAAAATATGCCCAAAAACACTTTAAGAGTGTCTTGGGATGTTAGTATGAAAACCCAAAAAAACTCTAAGTTAATTCTACAAAATTTAGCAAAAAGAAACTAAGGAAATCAAGCTAGAAAGCTTGTTTCCTTAGGATCTTTTGATGATGTTTGAAAGAAGCAAATTAGAAGCACTTAAATGCCAAATTTGTACAATGAAAGCACTTAGAAAAATAATACCTTTTATCCCTTAAAAAGTTTAGAGAAAAACTTGATAAAAGAAGCTCTTTTCCTATTCTAGATCTAGACTTTTAGATTGAAGCTTTGAGTAAAAATCAGATCTAGTTTATCTTATGCATGCATAATAGAAACTAAGGATTTAGAGTTAGAAAGCAGATCCAAATGCTTGCATATAAAATTTAAATTAACCAAGAAATTAGAAATTGTATTGAAGGAGAAAGAGAAAAATCTTGTGCTTGGAATATCTTTGGGAAATGGAGTCCTTCTTTGGTGGAATGAGGGATCTTATTCGAATGTCTTAGAGGAATGGAAGATTCAATATATACCATCCAAATCTCCAAGTGAGGCTTCAATTGTTTCATCCACTTACATGTAAAATGGGTTAGGAAAGGGTATCACCTACAAAAGAGACTTCAACACAAAATTGGTTAAACCAAACAAATAATGCATATATAATATCTTGAATAGATAGATAATAAGATTAATAATCAAGCTAGATTAGCAATCCTATCCTAATGAGTAATAGTACTCCTATAAGGCCAATTTAAACCAAAATACAATAACAAGTGAAATAGAACAATGTCACGTCATAAGCACATGCATCCACACACTATCCAAGCCACCAATTTGACCTCCAAAGTCTTCTTTATTCCAATATGAAAGAGTATTACAATATTACATCAACAAGAATCGAATCCCAAGCTCCAACTAAACCAATGAGGAGGGTTATACCTTGCTTTATATCAATTTGGGTGACAATTCCCAAGCTAGGGTGCAAGCCAAGTGGAAGAGGGCGCATAGCTAAGTGAGGACGAGTGGTAATTGAAAGGGAGTTCTTTTGGACACATCTCCATGGGAAGTATGAGTTAAATCCACATCAAAAGAGCACATGGGATAGGGGAAGTCACCACTTGTAAAGGGTATGTGTAGAGGGCAAGTCATCCCTCTTGGGATTGACACCCCTCCTCCTAAATGTGCCACACATGCTAAGAGAGGGCGAGTCCCAATCTTGGGATCTCCACCCTTGTACAACTCATCACCCAACTCACCTTTCATTTAAGAGAGGTACCACCACTTCACTTCACTCAATACACAAGGAAAACATGTTTAAGACATGTTTCCTAAATAATAGGCTTGCTGATTTTATTTGATTTTTTGCCTTTTATTTGTCTTATTGTAAGAGAAATTGGTTTTGAGTGATTAAAATCACTTATTTTCAGTCACAAAGAGGATACTTAGGTAAAGTGGGTATTATTAGTCCAAAAATGAATACCCCCAAGGCATATAATGCCTCCTAATACCACTCTATTAACTTATTGACCAATTACAATTAAAAAATCTCCTTTTTGCAAGAATTTTTTTATTGACTCAAAACTTTAAAAAAAAACTATTGGGCACTTAGCGCATATCCATAAGACTCTAGGAGGATGATTAGTATGGTAATATACATTAGACACTAGGCTTAGAAGACCAATATAAGGCCTAACCATGAGTTACATACTCCAGCTTTGGAGGAATTGAGTGAAAAAAATCGAAAATTATAAATTGCTAAAAAGAAAAATATAATTAACAAGTAAAAAAAACACTCTAGAGTAATGCACACATGTTTAGGTCTCAGGAAGCTAATCCTTTTATAATTTCATCATAATAATTCATATTATTACAATTCCCCACAGGGTTGGAAATGCAAAAAAAAGGTGGTCAAAATTGACCGGTTGGACTTCTAAACTCTGAATTTGAACATGTGAATGTTCAATATTTGGCAGCTCAACTACAAGTTTGTCCTAGTGTAGCTTGGTGGATAATGTACACCATCACTTCTCTCATGGAATATATGCTCTCTTCTCTCGCTTTTTTAATTGTCCCAACATCGGGAGAGGGAAATACTTCTAGAAATACCTCCTTGCCAAGAGTTCCTACCTCTCCATACTTGTTGGAACTTGGGCCATCTCCATTTTCTAGGAAGGATCCATCCTCAGAGTTAGAAAGAGCCTCATATCTGTTGTTACTAGTCATAGGGTCTTTTCTTCCCATCTCCACACTTGGAGGGGGAACCATGGAGGCCCCCAAACCCAAGACTAGGGGTTGAGTAGCGACTGGTTGATTCTTCTCATGCTAGAGTTGAACTCCTTATTTGGCTACCTATCACATTTTTTTGGGAAGTTTCCATTGATCATTAGGCTCTAACAAGGGTTATACGGAATTTCTTTTGGGGAAAAAAATTCAAAGTGTTTGTACTCTTGTAAATATTTACATTTGAAGGGGAATTGCTCATAATCCATAGGTTTCAAATACATCTAGTTGTTTAGGGTTAGTTGAACTACTTCGGGTAATCCTTTCTCTAGGTCAACTTCAACAAATATGCAGGAATAGGCTTGCATTTCATCACAGGGTTCTACACAGTGTGTATATTTACCCAAAGTATTACCTATTTTGTGGACGGTGTTTTCGTTCAAGTAGTGCAGAGGTAGGTACAACAATCGCACCTAGACTGGAACCACCAAAAATATGTCATTTTCCAAGGCTGAAATCAGGATTCCACCAATTGAGATACTTCCCTAAAGTTCCCATGAAGTAAGTCCCACTGTAGAAGATTAAGTATTTGTCTTCTTTCCCTTCAAACAGGAAAGATAAAAACTCTCTCCCACAAAATGAAAGAGAGAGTTGTCCCTTTATTACAGGTTTCTAGTTTTTATCTACCCAAATAGATATTTCCCACAGAGATGGCCAAATCCAAGTGAACTGTTTGATCAAGCCATTCTCAGTGAGCCATGGAGCCAAGTTGCACGAGTTCAAAGGGTGAACTAGGAGTTGTGGGATTTCATCGAGTTTTTTCACAAACGCGGAGGGCATTAGCTTAACAAAATTTCTTCTCGAAGCTACCAAGGAGAAAAAGGTGACGATGTCAGGGGAGGGATTCGACTCGCTCACTCCATAGGTTGAATCCATGGTGAAACCCCAAGTGGTGATCTAGGGTTTATAGCAGAGGACACATAGAGTAATTTTCCATTTGTTGTTAGGCTTGTGAAGTGAAGTAATTGTTTTTTTTTATGGGACCCAATTTTCGAACACTTTTTGACCATCTTTTACCTTTTTTCCCATACTATACCTTTACATCATCCATTTTGTTTATTGGACTAGAACTAAAAGGCAATGAGGTATACTTGATTGTATTTTTGTGTTTTCATTTGATTTATGTTAATCTAAGATG
>ML812018.1:72205-87958 GCA_009831015.1 Picea engelmannii
AGCATCGCTATCAAATCAAGAAAAGAGAAGGTGGAAGCGAAGTCGACACCTTAGTGCATTGAAAGAACCAAAGTCGACTCTTAACCAGCTTGGTAGTGGTGTGGATATTTTGAATTTCACGTTAATTAAATTAGTGTATGTAAAGTCAGACCACCGTTCGAAATGACGGATCGAATGTAAATCCTTACACGACTGTAAAATATTACAAGTGTAGGATATTTGCCCTGATTAGTCATTAGGTTGCATTTAATTAAGTGAGTAGGTAACCGCTAGAGTAGAAGGTGATAGAACTTAGATAAGATAGAGAGGAGCTGAGAAGTGGTCTCGGTTAGACAATTTTTCATTGTATTGCTTGTAAATGGACGGTACCTGTAATTACTGTTTTTTTTCAAAAAAATGAATAGAATAGAGGAAATTTATCCAATGGTACTGTATTGATACTTTTTCATAGTTTCACTGTTATGATGAGTTTGTGAATGTATAAAGTTCATGGTGAATGAGTAATTGAATAAGTCTCTAAGTATTTCTCTTCTGTAAGTTATGCAAGGAGTGCATACCGAACACAAGGAGTGTGTGAGAGAGATTCTTTTTCGACTCGAAGCTCAGAAGAGATAGTGTGGGGCTTTTCTATGCAGAGTGTGCATATTAAGCACAAGGAGTACACATAGAGGCGAACTTATTCTAAGTTCAAAATCTCAGAAGGTCGAGCACAGAGTGTGCCAGGAGGGCATCAGAAAGTCTTTTGAAAGACACAGAAGGGTGTAATCCCTTGGAGACTGAGTAAGTTAAAATCTCAGGGAGGAATAGCGCAAGTTTGCACGCAGGAGCGTAAGTGTGTGCCAAGGTGAAGTCAAATTTCATTGACAAAAGCTCAAGAGGGAAAACACCGCTGAGACATTTGAAACAATTGAAATATTTCAAGTCATGAAAGAATTCAATCTCAAAAGGGTTGACGCCAAGTTATTTGACAAGGATCTATTGATAACTTGGACAGATGGTAGAGACTCTTGGAGGGAGAAGCGTCGATAGTCCTGTGTCATTGGATCCAGTAAACCTGTAAGGAGGATAAGGGAAAGAATCAGTCAACACTTGAAAGCTCAGAAGAGATAGAGAATCATCGATCTAGGAGAATATCGAACCGTTGATTTCTTTCGTGGGAAGGAGACATCGGGAAATCGAGAATCGGTAATCTGGAGAATGGAGGCGACTAATTACCAAAATCGCGAAACGCGAAGTCCCGATTCGCGAGAAAGGATTTGGACTGTTGAGTCATGGGAAATCTCAGATCGTTGATCTGAGGTGATTGAAGTCGAGAGTTTGAACTTTGAAATAGGGGAGGAGAGCCAATTCACGAGATCGCAAAATGTGAAGTCCCGTAGCGCTCGGAAGAGTGGACCTAGGTCATAGCAAAAGGTCATATTGATGAAGAATAGGAGAAGGAGCTAGCACTCTCTAGACCCATAATTTGGAGTTCAAGAGTTCAGAAGGCAGAGAGTCGGGTTGAATCATATATAATTACCCAACATACGAAGTCACGAAACGCCTTTTTGTTAAGCACGTGGTCACAGCCAGTGGTCACATGGAGAAGGCTTGCGCCCAGTGTTAATTCGTGCAAAAGGAGTTTTATAAAGACCTGTGGATTATTTCTCGGAGGTTCCAGCAGGGAATCGAAGATTTGTTTCAGCTCAGTATTATGAACGATCCTAGACCGGGAGGTTGCGCAGCCCTTGGAGAGAAGGGGGGTCTGCATCATCTTCCTTTGTCCAATCCATGTTGTTTATATTAACAGGGGCATCATTATGATGTTCATTAGGTTTATCCAAATCTTTCCCCTGATATTTCCCAAGACTTAGTTCACTATATCCCTCTATGGCCTTTAGTTTATTGATTTTCTGAGTGGTTATCTTAATGAGTTCTGAAATAGGTACCAAAACCTTTGCATTGGATGTCCAACTACCCAAATCAACACTTAAATATGTAACTGGAGGAGTAGATGATTTAGGAATGATTTGATTTGATTTACTGGCATTATCATTCCCTTTTCTCTGATAAGTTACTCCCTTATACTTTGTCATCTCTAATATTTGGTCTGGTGTAGGATTTTCCCCATATAACCTGGTCACATTGTCAACCTTTTCACTTGATTCCTTATTTTGTTTCCATTTATTATATGTGACTTTGTGAGTTTTTCCTACATTGTTGATAAAATCATATCTTCTAGAACTTCCAACATAGTTGCTTGTCTTAGGACTCCTTGCTCATTCACTTGACAAAACACTGGGCAAGAAGATTCTTTAATAAAATATTCACAACCTCAGCAAAATGTAGGGGCTTTATCATTGACCTTTTTTTTTATTCTAATTGATTAGGTTGTCTTTGATCTTGAGGAGGACCCCTTTTCTGCCACTTCTCATTTTTTTTCCTAGGTTGGAACCTATTGGCATTATTTCTTTCCATGGAAATTAATCGTTTTTTCATTACATTCAGTTGGGCGTCATGATTAGATTACATGGCTTTGATCATTTCAGTTAATTATTTAATGGGATCTGTTGAAGAAGACTTATTGTCTGATGCTACTACTTTGTCTTTACACTCTAACTGCTTAGAAGCATTACCCCTTGTGAAACCTGGAAGGTTGGACTTTCCTTATGCTTGCATATTTTTTTCAATCTTGTTTTCCATCTCTTGAGATATTTTGAAACTGGTGGGTTCCTTATCTCTTAACTGATATCTCATTTCACCACCAAAGGCCTCAATATAATAAATTAAGATGGCATTATCAAAAGGCTTGATATATGTATGCAAGCTTGAAACCCAGTCATTAAAATTCTTGTTAAATTCCTCCATAGTTTCATTTTCATTTTTCTTTATAGTATTGAGGGCAGCTAACAGGTGGCGATGATATCTTTTCTCCCCCCATCTTTCTGTGAAGTCATCTAAAAGATCTTTAAGAGTTTTAAACTTGTTATCTGCACAATATTCATACAAGTCAAAAGCATCTTCTTCTAAGGACAAAACAAATAACTTCATTTGAAAATCCTCATAATCATGTGCATCACACCATTTATTAATACATCTCATAAAAGACTTAATATGAGATTTAGCATTAACAACATCATTCCCTTGAAAACTAGGTAACTTTTTAATTACTTTTTATGGGATTGCATGAGGATAACCATTTATATTTGAAAAATCACAAGGATCATATATAGCCATTTCTAAACTAATACTATTATTAGAAAAAGGCAAGTGAATATCAGAAATGGACTCGAATCCTAAATGATTAAGGATTCTACGAGAAGAGGCTTTGGATAACCTCCTCCAATAAACTTGTTCAGGTTCGGGTATGAAGTCAACTAAGCCTTTTGAATTTCTTCTTGTAGAATACTTAATCAAATTGGAATTTAGTGGAGTCGCCAAATGATCGAGTCTATTTGTGATAAACAACAAGCATAAAAAAAAACTAAGGAAAACAAAGGTCGTATTCCAAGAATAGAAATATTTGTCCCTGGAAACAACGCCAAATAATGTCACCACCTTTATACACACCTTGGGAATGTTGAATAAATATTCAATCCACTTGGTGTGTCCTTCGGGGCAAGTCTCAAGTCAAGGTGTTGTCACTCGACTCCTCTATCTAGTCCAACTCCTAGTGAATCCAAGGGGGTAGTCCCTAAATAAAATATACTAAGGCTTGAACTAATATAAGTGCAAGAAATAAAGTCTAGGAGTTTATTGCAATAAAGAAAATATAACAATAAGTAAATCTACACTAGTGTCATATATCATGCATCCATTCACTACAAATTCTTATAGATAAGGCATTCAATCAAAGAGATACTTGCATAAAATACAATCAAAGGATACATATACTTGCAAGTAAATAACCATAAGCAAATAAGATACTTCAAGATAAAATGGAAATGCTTTGAAGAAAATATAAGTACTTGAAGTAAATGGATTTAAAAGTAAATAATGAGACTAGTGCCAAGTATTGTGAAATGTGTAATGTGTAATGTGTAATGTGTAATGTTTTTGAAAATGTAGATTTCCTTGTGAAAATGTCCTTGAAAAATTTAGAGTTGATTAATGAGATTAATTTATTCCTTGTGTGAAATTGTATTGCAAGAAATGAAAATCAATCTAAGATGTGGCCTCTAGAGAGGTTATCCTTTTAGTATGGAAATTTTTGGAGAGCTTGCAGAAACCCAAATGGCTTCACCAACAAACTCAATAAAGGTGTCGAAGGTCCAACACAGAGGGGAACAAGCTTGGGGTATTTTGTCTGACTTCACACACTCCCTTTATGCATTTTTCCACCCCAAGCAATAGCTTCCTTTGATATTGTCCTAATTATACTACTCCACACTGACCATCCTTGGTTCTGTATGAACTTACTTCCAAAGATAGAGACTAAGCTCACAAAGGAACGGCCAGGAACACTACTAGGGGGAGCTAAGGGGAAAGGTTTATTTTGTAGTAAAATAAAAAATGAAATTAAAATGCGAAAAAAGTAAATGTTTTCTAATTAAACTAAGTCCACATTGACCAACCTCTTTTCAGAGGAGCTCAAGGGACGGGTTTATTGGCAAGAAATTGAAAATGGCAATAAAATAAATGTTTTCTAATTACTAATTCCACACTGTCCAGCCTCTTTTGAGAGGCGTTGAGGGGACTAGTTTATTTGCCCAAAAAAAAGTAAAAAATTCAAAACAAAATTCTAATCTAGTAATTAAAATTTACTTCCAATATTGAAAACTAAGCTAAATGTGATTATTGTTGTTGTGTTTATTTTATCTTTTCTTAGATGAATATCAGTGACTAAAATGAAAGAAATTGAGCAAAACACACAACCACACCACCCCCTAGGGGGAAACGAAAATGGGGCATTGTGTAGCCCACTCTTTTATTGCTTTGATTACAATGGTCTCTCTTTTGGAGACTTTGTATCCTTAGAGAAGTGGATCAATGAAGTTTACAAACTTTTACAATGGTTTTAAGAGGTACAAGGTACTTCTGGGGGTCCCAGAAGCTCCTAATCTGAAAAACTTTGACAGAGTTTCCCCTTGTTTATTCGCAAACATGCACAAAATAGAAATCAAACCAATACAAAATATGCCCAAAAACACTTTAAGAGTGTCTTGGGATGTTAGTATGAAAACCCAAAAAAACTCTAAGTTAATTCTACAAAATTTAGCAAAAAGAAACTAAGGAAATCAAGCTAGAAAGCTTGTTTCCTTAGGATCTTTTGATGATGTTTGAAAGAAGCAAATTAGAAGCACTTAAATGCCAAATTTGTACAATGAAAGCACTTAGAAAAATAATACCTTTTATCCCTTAAAAAGTTTAGAGAAAAACTTGATAAAAGAAGCTCTTTTCCTATTCTAGATCTAGACTTTTAGATTGAAGCTTTGAGTAAAAATCAGATCTAGTTTATCTTATGCATGCATAATAGAAACTAAGGATTTAGAGTTAGAAAGCAGATCCAAATGCTTGCATATAAAATTTAAATTAACCAAGAAATTAGAAATTGTATTGAAGGAGAAAGAGAAAAATCTTGTGCTTGGAATATCTTTGGGAAATGGAGTCCTTCTTTGGTGGAATGAGGGATCTTATTCGAATGTCTTAGAGGAATGGAAGATTCAATATATACCATCCAAATCTCCAAGTGAGGCTTCAATTGTTTCATCCACTTACATGTAAAATGGGTTAGGAAAGGGTATCACCTACAAAAGAGACTTCAACACAAAATTGGTTAAACCAAACAAATAATGCATATATAATATCTTGAATAGATAGATAATAAGATTAATAATCAAGCTAGATTAGCAATCCTATCCTAATGAGTAATAGTACTCCTATAAGGCCAATTTAAACCAAAATACAATAACAAGTGAAATAGAACAATGTCACGTCATAAGCACATGCATCCACACACTATCCAAGCCACCAATTTGACCTCCAAAGTCTTCTTTATTCCAATATGAAAGAGTATTACAATATTACATCAACAAGAATCGAATCCCAAGCTCCAACTAAACCAATGAGGAGGGTTATACCTTGCTTTATATCAATTTGGGTGACAATTCCCAAGCTAGGGTGCAAGCCAAGTGGAAGAGGGCGCATAGCTAAGTGAGGACGAGTGGTAATTGAAAGGGAGTTCTTTTGGACACATCTCCATGGGAAGTATGAGTTAAATCCACATCAAAAGAGCACATGGGATAGGGGAAGTCACCACTTGTAAAGGGTATGTGTAGAGGGCAAGTCATCCCTCTTGGGATTGACACCCCTCCTCCTAAATGTGCCACACATGCTAAGAGAGGGCGAGTCCCAATCTTGGGATCTCCACCCTTGTACAACTCATCACCCAACTCACCTTTCATTTAAGAGAGGTACCACCACTTCACTTCACTCAATACACAAGGAAAACATGTTTAAGACATGTTTCCTAAATAATAGGCTTGCTGATTTTATTTGATTTTTTGCCTTTTATTTGTCTTATTGTAAGAGAAATTGGTTTTGAGTGATTAAAATCACTTATTTTCAGTCACAAAGAGGATACTTAGGTAAAGTGGGTATTATTAGTCCAAAAATGAATACCCCCAAGGCATATAATGCCTCCTAATACCACTCTATTAACTTATTGACCAATTACAATTAAAAAATCTCCTTTTTGCAAGAATTTTTTTATTGACTCAAAACTTTAAAAAAAAACTATTGGGCACTTAGCGCATATCCATAAGACTCTAGGAGGATGATTAGTATGGTAATATACATTAGACACTAGGCTTAGAAGACCAATATAAGGCCTAACCATGAGTTACATACTCCAGCTTTGGAGGAATTGAGTGAAAAAAATCGAAAATTATAAATTGCTAAAAAGAAAAATATAATTAACAAGTAAAAAAAACACTCTAGAGTAATGCACACATGTTTAGGTCTCAGGAAGCTAATCCTTTTATAATTTCATCATAATAATTCATATTATTACAATTCCCCACAGGGTTGGAAATGCAAAAAAAAGGTGGTCAAAATTGACCGGTTGGACTTCTAAACTCTGAATTTGAACATGTGAATGTTCAATATTTGGCAGCTCAACTACAAGTTTGTCCTAGTGTAGCTTGGTGGATAATGTACACCATCACTTCTCTCATGGAATATATGCTCTCTTCTCTCGCTTTTTTAATTGTCCCAACATCGGGAGAGGGAAATACTTCTAGAAATACCTCCTTGCCAAGAGTTCCTACCTCTCCATACTTGTTGGAACTTGGGCCATCTCCATTTTCTAGGAAGGATCCATCCTCAGAGTTAGAAAGAGCCTCATATCTGTTGTTACTAGTCATAGGGTCTTTTCTTCCCATCTCCACACTTGGAGGGGGAACCATGGAGGCCCCCAAACCCAAGACTAGGGGTTGAGTAGCGACTGGTTGATTCTTCTCATGCTAGAGTTGAACTCCTTATTTGGCTACCTATCACATTTTTTTGGGAAGTTTCCATTGATCATTAGGCTCTAACAAGGGTTATACGGAATTTCTTTTGGGGAAAAAAATTCAAAGTGTTTGTACTCTTGTAAATATTTACATTTGAAGGGGAATTGCTCATAATCCATAGGTTTCAAATACATCTAGTTGTTTAGGGTTAGTTGAACTACTTCGGGTAATCCTTTCTCTAGGTCAACTTCAACAAATATGCAGGAATAGGCTTGCATTTCATCACAGGGTTCTACACAGTGTGTATATTTACCCAAAGTATTACCTATTTTGTGGACGGTGTTTTCGTTCAAGTAGTGCAGAGGTAGGTACAACAATCGCACCTAGACTGGAACCACCAAAAATATGTCATTTTCCAAGGCTGAAATCAGGATTCCACCAATTGAGATACTTCCCTAAAGTTCCCATGAAGTAAGTCCCACTGTAGAAGATTAAGTATTTGTCTTCTTTCCCTTCAAACAGGAAAGATAAAAACTCTCTCCCACAAAATGAAAGAGAGAGTTGTCCCTTTATTACAGGTTTCTAGTTTTTATCTACCCAAATAGATATTTCCCACAGAGATGGCCAAATCCAAGTGAACTGTTTGATCAAGCCATTCTCAGTGAGCCATGGAGCCAAGTTGCACGAGTTCAAAGGGTGAACTAGGAGTTGTGGGATTTCATCGAGTTTTTTCACAAACGCGGAGGGCATTAGCTTAACAAAATTTCTTCTCGAAGCTACCAAGGAGAAAAAGGTGACGATGTCAGGGGAGGGATTCGACTCGCTCACTCCATAGGTTGAATCCATGGTGAAACCCCAAGTGGTGATCTAGGGTTTATAGCAGAGGACACATAGAGTAATTTTCCATTTGTTGTTAGGCTTGTGAAGTGAAGTAATTGTTTTTTTTTATGGGACCCAATTTTCGAACACTTTTTGACCATCTTTTACCTTTTTTCCCATACTATACCTTTACATCATCCATTTTGTTTATTGGACTAGAACTAAAAGGCAATGAGGTATACTTGATTGTATTTTTGTGTTTTCATTTGATTTATGTTAATCTAAGATGTGGTGATGGATTACTTAGATTTTTTTTGTTTTTTCCAAGTGTTAATAAAGGCCATAAGAGTATTTTGCATAACCTCATATATTTCTACAAATCCCTATAGGCCACTACAAAATCGAGCAGTAGGATTTGGATCATAACAGTTATAAGTATGGAAGGTCTTATGTTGCAGAACCATGGGAATAATTCTTTTGAATACTACTATAAAACATATTTTTTTCTCCTCTTGAGCATGGTCGAGATGGTGACAAGTGGTGATCTCAAGTAATAAAAGGAGAAGTCTTAGTAATCCTACATTATACACCACTTATCATTTCATTTTCCTAAACTTGAGAAAAGACAAAATTTGTGAAACCAACTTGAGAATCTTTGATTCTCGAATTGGTTTGAACTAAGCATTATCTTTTTATGTTGTTATGATCAGTCAAACTTGCTTTTGTCCTTATGTAATGGTTATTTGCATAGTCTCATTATAAATAGTTGTTGTCATTCCCATGGAGGGGGTCAATTAGATTGTAATGACACACATGTTCATATCTTTAGAACAACATTATGCTTTAATACAAAATTAGATCAGTTCTATCCATATTCATGTATTATTTGTGAGTAATGATTTACCGTCTATGATCATTGAACATTCCATAATTAGTCAAAGAGACTAAACACCTCTAGTATTTAGTCTCTTTGACTAATTATGATATTAGTTCCTGGGTATGCTCACGCAAGCTCAATGCCCTCCTGGCAGAGTGTTTCAGAGTGTTCAGTAACTATGGATTGTGCTTCTCTCCACACAGTCTTTCTTTTCAAGGGACTTAACCACCTTGAAATTTCTCCCTGAGTTAATGAATAAATCTGGCGTGCCCTCCTGGCAGCTTCTCTTCTGACACCTCAAGGTGGTTAAGTCCCTTGAAAAGAAACACTGTGTGGAGAGAAGCACAGTCCATAGTTACTGAACACTCTGAAACACTCTGCCATGAGGTAATTGAGCTTGCATGAGCATACCCAGGAACTACATGAATGAAGGTGTAGAGGAGTCCCAGAATTGTTGAACATTCTGGTGAAGGAAGGCTTTGCAAGAAGTGCATCAACAAAGGAAAGGAGATGCCTTAAACCTTTCCACAAGGTCAAGGGAGAAGTCGACGAAGAACTTAGACAAGTGTAAGGAGTGTGCCTAAGATGTTGCGAATTAGCCTTATAAGCTCAAGAGGAAGGGTGAGAAGCTGCCAGGAGGGGATGAGAAGCTTGCAAAGGAACTTGGAACCTTGAATATTTTCAAGCCAAGAAAATCCGCAGGAGAGTTGCACAAATTTTTGTAAGGAGTGCAGGAAGGCCTTTGAGAACAGCCTAAGTCTCGAAGGGATAAATTATGCTAAGTGTGTAAAGGAGTCGAGGACTTGTTGAAGTCCAGAAGATAGAGAAGCCACTCATGGTCGAGGAGAAGACAAGTGGTCAAAGATCAAGAAGTTTGGGAGGAGAAGCTTCGAAAGGTTTGTTGGGAGCAATCATAGGATCCTCGCGAAGTCACGAAGAGAGATTTCAAATCCAGGCCATTGGATCTAGAAGGACACATGGAAAGGGATCAACGCATCATTGATTCGCGATCGGAGGAAGAAAATTGAGATAAAGGAGGACTCGCGATGTCCAAACTCGCGATTCAATCACAATCATTGATCGCAAGAAGAACGAGGACCGTAGATCTGGTCCTAAAGCATTCGTCGATTTGGAAATCGGGGAAAGGGAGAAAGAAACTCGTGAAAGTCCCGAAGCGTGGGGTCATGAAGGAAGTTGGCCCATGGTCGTAGTCTATGGTCATACTAGAGAGAAGGTCTAGCACAGGGATCTAGCAATGTTGGCTTAAGAGTTAGAAGCACTAAGGAGAGGGTCTACAGGTGTCGAGGAAGTAAAAAAGGGGGACCTATGTCAAGTTGAAAATGGTTCCATCAAGAGCCCGACGAGTCATTCGACCTGACAACTTGAACAATCCTAGATCGGGAGGTCGTGCCAACCCAAAGGAGGGAAGGGGGTTGTCACCAAGAGTGATATTAGAGCTTGATTTCGCTTGAAGACAATAGGTGAAGGGGGAGACAGAGCTTGATTTCTCTCAGCAGAGAGAAAGAGACAAAGGAGCCGGTGCAAAATCAATTTTTGTAACCCGGGGAGACAGGGTGTGATGCTCTATTGGAGTTGTTGCAAGGCATGCAGCAGATGATAAAGAAACCAGGTAGGCTGTAGACAAAGTGAGATGGCCATTGACGGTCATAAGCATGGTCGAGGAAAAGTCTACTCACAGAAGAGAATAGCAGAGATGGACAAGGAGCTTGGTGAAATTCGAGCATAGATGGAGAAGCTATCATTCAAGATGCAGCAGGAGTCAAAAGTACATTGGAGATACAAATGGCCTTTGAAGAGGACAGCCAGATGGTTTGTTCAGAATTTGTTGGCCAAAAGGTAGCAACAGGTGTTAAAGAGGTGGCTGAGGAATGTTGAAAACCTCAGTCATAAGGGAAAGAGATCTGGCAAGAGTCTCATAGATTTCCAGGTGGGAGATGGTAAGGGATCAATGGATCTCGTAAAATGACAGGTGGGAAGAGGAGACATACCATTTTGTCAGGTGGGAAGAGGAGACATCCTAGATTGCCAGGTGGGAAAGGGAGAGGAGGTGAGCTCAGCTGAGATTTCATTAACAGATGAGGAGGTAGAAGAAAAACCTCACTCAGATGAAGATTCACGCAGAACAGTGAGCCGCGTGAGTGAAGATGATGACAAGTTAGAAACTTTCATCACAGCAAAGGAGAAGGGTCAGAGTGACGTTCTGATCATTGGAGAAGTCAAGATATTCCTACCAAGCGGCTGAGGAGAGGCTAGCATAGATGTAGTGGATGCGAACAGGATATAGAAAGAAGAGATTGTCAAGGAGGAGAAGGAACGGATGTTGATGTTTGTCCCGACAGAAGGATAATATCTTCAGCAGAATCGCTCGACGTTTTCAGCCAGGAAGATGAACAGGAGATGACTGCAGGATTGGAGTCTGCAGCAGAAGAAGAAGCAAATAGTGTAGACTTTGTTGATATGTGTGAAGAATTTGAAGCTCTTGAGAGGAGAGTGGAAGTGCAAGGCATACACGTCCAACAGGCTAATTTGGAAGCAAATGAAAGACCACACTAGCATGAGGAGCCGCTGGAAGAAGCTGGAATGGGAATAGTCAAAGGAATGACAGGAGAGAATCTGTTAGGAGAAGTGGTGGTTGAGCAGCAGTTCAGTGATGAGGAGCTTACAGGAGTGAAGACTATAGCAGAGTGGCAAGATAAATCCATAAGGGAAGAAGATATCTTGGGAAGCCAGTGTGAATTTCCCATTGACAAGGAGGGAGTGCAACGAGCTAGTCTGCAACAGAAGAACCAGCCGATAGAGCAGTTGGACAAGGTGATCGAGGAGATAAGGAAGATGATGTCGGAGTCGAGAGAGGAATCGATCAGCAAAAGAAAGTTGGACGACAAGAACCTGCACGAGCAACAAGGAAGATGCCTGAACAGAAGCAGAAGCGGAGCAAAGGAGCCGACAGACAGCTCCAGGAGAAAGTTTCGGATCCAGGTGGATTTCAGCCACGTTGGAAAGCTCATGAGTAGGAGATCATGAATTTTTCCGCTGTGGAGTATGATGCAGGAGCATCGCTCCATCTCAGCACACACCAGCTAATTAACACGCGTGGTGCGCATTCAAGGAAGGAGAGGCACCACCCTCTCATTTTTGCCTCAAGAATCCAAGGCGTGACCCAGGCATTGATTGAAGACAATATGGAGGAGCCAAATCCTTCTTTTGCACAAGCTGGATAAGGTCGACATTAATAGGGTGATGAAAGAAGGGATCTGCATCAGATTTTGAGCAGATTTCCATCATTGTAATATGTCCATTTGATAGGTGTTTGAACGGTGATTTGACACCACTAATTTAGCTTGTGAGGGAAGGTCATAGAGCCCCTCTTGTATAAATCTTTGGATCATTTTCCAATTAGAAGGTTGGTAGATGTTGGTTAGGTGATTGGGTGGCAAACTGTTAGACAGTTTGGATAAATCGGGTTGTAGGGGGATAAATCTCAGAGAGCCGAGACTCAGTTGTAGCTCGAACTCCACCATTGTAATTTGGCATTCCACCATTAATAGAAAACGATAGTTTTTCCTATTTTATCTTTTTGTTCAATGGATGTTGTGATATGAATGTCTTTTACATGTTTGTGAATTGTAGATGAATGTTAGAAATCGTCTGCAGGGATAGAGATACAATTTTCTGTCTAAGAGTGTGTTGAGTTAAGTTTGGTTCTCTAGGCTAAGTGCAAGGAGTGTGCGACAGAGTAGAGAAACTCAGTGAGATGATGCAAGGACTGCGTATATGAAATCAGTGGAGTCAAAAGAGAAGTTGTCAAGAGGGAACGCAAGATTTATTCGCTGACTCGGGGAGAAATTTCAAGGTCGTTAAGTCCCTTGAAACAAAATTCTGTGTGGAGAGAAGCATAGTCTAGAGTTACTGAACACTCTGAAACACTCTGCCAAGAGGGCATTGAGCTTGTGTGAGCATACCCATAAAATAAATGTATGAAGGTGTAGAGGAGTCCTAGAATAGTTGAACATTCTGGTGAAGGAAGGCTCTGCAAGAAGTGCATTGTCAAAGGAAAGGAGATGCCTTAAACCTTTCCACAAGGTCGAGGGAGAAGTCGTCGAAGAACTGAGCCAAGCGCAAGGAGTGCACCTAAGGTGTTGAGAATTCACCTTATAAGCTCAGGAGGAAGGGCGAGAAGCTTCCAGGAGGGCATGAGAATCTCACAGAGGAACTTGGAACCTTGAAGGTTTTCAAGCCGAGCAAATTCGCAGGAGAGTTGCACAGATTTCTGCAAGGAGTGCAGGAAGGCCTTCGAGAACAACCAAAATCTCAAAGGGAGAAATTATGCTAAGTGTGAAAAGGAGTCATGGACTTGCTGAAGTCTAGAAGACAGAGAAGTCACTCATGGTCGAGGAGAAGACAGGTGGTCGAAGGTCGAGAAGTTTGGGAGGAGGAGCTTCGGAAGGTTTGTTGGGAGCAAGCGTAGGATATTCGCGAAGTCGCGAAGAGTGATTTCAAATCCAGGTCATTAGATATGGAAGGACGTGTGGCAAGGGATCAACGCATCGTTGATTCGTGATTAGAGGAAGAAAATCAAGAGAAGGGACGACTCACGATTCGATCATAGTCGTTGATCACGAGGATAACGAGGACCGTAGCTCTGATCCTGAAGCATTCGCCCATTCAAAAATCTGGGAAAGGGAGAAAGCAGCTCGCAAAAGTCCCTAAGCGCGGGGTCATGAAGGAAGCTGGGCCATGGTCATAGTCTGTGGTCATACCAAAGAGACGTTCTAGCACAGGGAGCTAGCAGCATTGGCGTAAGAGTTAGAAGCGCTAAGGAGAGGGTCCACGGGTGCCACATAGTGGGTGTCGAGGAAGTAAAAAAGGGGGACCTGTGTCAAGTTAAAAACAGTTCCATCAGGAGCTTGACAAGTCATTTGAACTGACAACTTGAATGATCCTAGTCTGGGAGGTCGTGCCAGCCTAAAGGAGGGAAGGGGGTTGATCAAAATTTGGACCAGGGGTCAAATTTTAGCTCAAAAATCAATGTTCTCGGAATTGCCTCAAAACGAATGAGAGCGTAGCCCTCGTCATCACGAATCCAACGCAACTTGTTTCGTCTCAAATGGACGTCAGGAGCGAGAGATATTGCGATCTGTTCGAGTCGTCAAACAGGTAAAAAAAGAGGACGCTGACTGTGCAGTCCGTATGGATGTTGATGTGTCAAGTCCGTACATGATGATGTGGCAGGGTACGAATCACACGTGGCAGTTGACATGGCAGGCATTTTGGCAGGACACGTGGACGAGTAGACTATTGACACGTGGCGTTTAATTGGTGAATGGTATGGTGCCACATGGCCCAGTCATGGGCTGCCACGTGGCACCCCGTTATTGGCTATTGGTTGTTGTGTTAAAATTGTATGGGGTCCGTGGGGGTCGAATCCCGGACCTCCCTTTGGCTCTGCGCTTTGGTAGAGTGTGGGCTACCACTAGCCCACACGGTGTTGCTTGTAATCTATATGGTTTATAATGTATTTAAGTTTGAATATTGTTGCAAACGGTGAGGGATCGGGTCGGGGCTTAGCCCCGACCCACGGTTCTATGCCTTTTATATGACCATGCCCTCCATTAAATGGCGCGTGGGGTTTTAAATGTGTAACCCGTGGTTGTATTGCATATGACCACCACTTTTGTATACGGAGCGTGCGGTTTTTTAAATATGGTTTGAAACGGTTAAGCCCGTGGTCGTATGTATTACCATATGACCTTAAATCTTAGCGTGGGAGTTTGTTCAAACGGTTTCAACGGATAGCCATGCACCCGACACTTGGCGCTTAATTATTGGCTTTTAAAAGGTTAAGCCTTTTTTATATATGCGGTCGGTTTTATGGACCCATATGCCCAACAGTTTGGCGGTTGGGGGTTTTAGTTCCATTAATCGTTCAACAGTTTGACCGTTTTTGCGGTTGTGCACATGTGCTGGGTTTAAGCACGCATTTTGGAGCATGTTCTGGGTTCAAGCACACAGAGGTGCGTTTTGGCGAACCAGAGCCAGCAAGCTTGAAGGAAGAGGATGGCAGGAGGCCTATCTTTCTCATTTTTTGGCCGATTGAGGTGCCATAAAAGCCCAGCTAGGGGTTTTGGACGTCCTGAATCCATTGGCACTGTTATCAAGGCCATTTGAAGACTTCTTTTGCAGGTTTTTAGCCATTGAAGTTTCAGCAAGCTCGAGGGAGCTTGAAGCCCTCATTGATTGAGGTCATGTTTTGGTGAGTCCAAGTTTGTTTTCTGTGACTGAATAGTCATTTTTGACTAATTGTTATGCTCTGAACACATTGGGACAGGTTTCAAAGGCTTTTGAAGACTTTTACAAGTGTTTTTTCCAAAGAGAAGCTTAGGGAAGCTTATGGCCACATGTAGAAGAGGTCATGCCCGGATGAGCCATGATCTGTTTTCAGAGTTTTATTAGTCATTTTTGGGGTTTTTATGTGTTCTGATCCCAATGGTACAATCTGTTTTTCCATTGGAGTTGAGCAGCATCTTGTAAAATAACTTTTGACAAATTAATCCCAGAGAGCCAAGTCCATTGATGGAGGCTCAAGGAGATGTAGCCCGGAGAGGG
>ML812018.1:92019-134690 GCA_009831015.1 Picea engelmannii
ATAAGCATTTACAAGAAGATACATAAATTTGGCACATAAACTATCTTGCATATTTTAACACATGAAGCAAGGTCCTGTAAAGTTTATTTTAATGAAGTAGAGGGTGCTTGCATAGCATAACAAGTCAGCCTTCTATTTTCAGATGAGGGGTTGTCACCACATACCTTCGTATATGACAAAAACAACTTGAAGGAAGTGACTTCATACAAATATCTTAGAATTGATATTCACCACAAGCTCAATTGGAATTATAGCATTGAGAAAAGGATTATTGGGAGATGGAAATCTTATTATGGGCTTGAAAACAATTGTAAATCAACTGATCTTTGGAGTTCGGATAAGAAGAAACTCCTCTTTGAGACTCTTGTTACACCTGTTACTCTTTATGGATGTGAAGTCTGGGGATGTAGTATCTCTCGTGAATCCTGGAGAAAAATAGAGAAAATACAAAATAATTTTATAACTTATAATCTCAAAATTAAAAGAAATATGCCCTATCCCATCCTCCTCTTAGAAACAAGTCTCTCCCCCATTGAGATCATGGCTATGACTAGATACCTAATATATAAGAACAAGTTAAACAACATGGGAGACAAGAGGCTTCCTAAAATTGCTTCAAAATCGAGTTATAACCACCATCGACTCAAGCGAGGATGGCATAAAGATGCCCAGTCTTGGATAAAATATTGGGAATCATAGAAGACACAAAATTTAAGGAGAAAATGTGGTGTGATAAAGAGTTAGAGGAAAAAATAAAATTAAGGTATTATAAGGATGTATTCAACCCTAATCTAGAAGATCAAAATTATCTATTTGTTTTGCCAAGTGTAAAGAAAAAAAAAAAAATCTAAGATAAGAACAAATTCTCACGAGCTCCATAGTGAAACTGGGCATAGGTCAATTCCTAAAACACCATGGGATGAAATAGTGTGTCACCTTTGTGACACTAAGAAGGTTGAAGATGAAAATCACTTTCTCTTAGATTGTCCAACCTATACACATATTAGATCTCATTTTCAAAATATTTTTTACACTACCAACCTTCCTGACCTCTTAACTCAACAAAAGTATGGTGATCTTGGAAAGGTTCTCTTAATGATTTTCAAACACAGAAACAAAATTCTAAAGAATCTCAAGTAAGCGAGCCAAACCTCGAGAGTGCAGAAGACGAGAAAGCTCAGAAGAGATAGTGGTTTCCAAAAGTACAGATGAGGTCCAAGAGACGGACTCGTATGAGGAGGAAAGGTCAAGACTCGTGAACACTTAGAAATCCTTCTAAAGTCGGGAGAAAGTGGTCATTGGATCAGTGATCCAGAGGACCAACAACCGTCGGATTGAATTAATGAAGGACAGGATAAGCAAGGGATGAGATCTGAGATCTAGATCACTCGAATTTTCGTCAGCCATTGGATCGAAATAAATGGAAGGATAGGATAAGTTATAAGTCGTGCTAATCTTAGTGGCCAATAATCGGGCACTCCGATCTATGGTCGATAGGGCATATCAGACCCCCCCCCCCCTCGAGTTTTCTACCTTTAACCGTGGGGGGGGGTCCGAGTTGGTGGTATTTCTCATGTGGGACCCTCATACGTGTCACCTTCTTGTCAACTCGGACCCCCCTTGCTCATTACCACTTACCACCTAGTCCCCCCTCTGAGCAAACCACCAAACCACTCATACATACCACCTACGCACTCTGATGTCACACTCCACTACCGTGCTCTACCTCCACCTCCACTACACTGCCTACACATCTCACCCACGTCAGCAAGGACATGTGGTAGACCACATCAGCAAGGACATGTGGAAGACCACGTCAACAAGTACACATGGCATAATCAGATGATGACAAGTGTCAAGAGGAAATTGGCTCATGCCATGTCAACAGGTGACATAAGCAAGCTACGTCACTCTGGGAGATTTACTTCGGAAGTTTCATCACCAACAAATGTCAAAAGTCCCAAAGTCCCAAAGGGGGAAGGTCTGAAGTTGCTCTCATTCGTCCAATATGAAGATCACTTCGGGTGCATTCTCAACCGTTGATCTAGTTTAGTGGAAGGACAGTGTAAGTGGAAGTTTTAACCGACAACAAGCAGTTTCCACCACTTATGAATTACTCAGTAGGTGATCACTCGGAAGCAAAATGGAGCAGCGAATTGTCGAAGTCCCGAAGTAAGAAAGGACCGTCCATCGTCAAGACTGACAGGTGGCGCACGATCCACAACTCTGGAGCGAATCACTTCGGGAGTTTATGGTTGGGAAGGAAATGAGATCGCCAAAGACCCGAGGACCGAAGAAGATCCAGGCCGTAGGTTTCTAGAAGGATGCATGGCAGAAATATGTGCAGTTCAGGAAAAACACCCCGAGAGAAAGTGAATGAAGAAATGTTGAGATTTGAAATCTCTGAAGTCTGGAGACCCGAAGGAGATCTCGATCGTCGATCCGAGAGGGACATGTGTCAATGGATTGTCAACTCCGGAAAAAGGTGATAGAGATAAAGTTAAAATTGAGAGTTGAAATATTTGAAGTCTGGAGACCCGAAGGAGATCTCGACCATTAATCTGAGAGGGACATGCATCAGTGGATCATCAACTCCAGAAGATTGGCGTACAGATAAAACCAGGGTTTGAGATTTCAAACTCTCGGAGCCCGGATCACGAAGTAAATCACAGTCGTTGATTTAGGAAGGCTAGATCTGATCCACAGACTTGAAAGGATAGATCTGAACTGTCCATTCAAGAGCACTGTCAAGATCATGAGATCGACGGTCCCACCGCATTGTGGGGATTGAAGGTGCATGAACTTTAAAATGTTGAAGGTGGGCCGCAATCGAAACCATGATTTTGGAGAAAGGACACGTGGAGCTCTATAGTGAATTGCGGGGAGAAAAGTGGGTTTCCCTCAAACCACCTTTAGATGCGCCCGCAGTCACGTGGTCACATGAGATCTTTGCCCAAGGTCATATCGAGAAATAGAGCTAGCGCTCACTAGACTAAGATTTGGAAGTGCCCTTTGAATAGGCGTTTGGTCACTGTCGATGGTCACGTAAAGGAAGGGGCTTGGAATCCAAAGAAGCCAAAAATGACTGACTATAACTACCAGAGAATACAAAGAGTTACGACTGCCAGAGAAGCCAGAGAATCTCAGGATAACGCACAGTAATGATGAACAGATTTAGTATAACAGCCAGGAAAGATGAAGAGTTTGAATGATGATTAGGCAAAGGACTCGAGGTGAGAGAAACATGTAGAACATAAAAATACAACGTACTTTTTCGAGAATGAGGCATGTGGGCAGGATGAGACATAGTGCATAATTTGAAGGGGAGATCTATGGCACAGTAAAGAGCATGCAGAGGTAGCACAAAGTATAAAAGGCATAAGAGAAGTTGAACAGTGGTGGTGTTGAGCGCAAGAAGAAAAAGAGCAGAGCATAGAAGCCGAATGATGTAGAAGCAGAACAAACTATAGAAGTTGAAGAAGGCAGAGGAGACATGGAGCTGTAACAAACCATATCAGAGACAAAGCAAGTAAGTAAAGTTTTGTATGATTCATTCAGGGTGGTAGGGTGTTGCTAGGGAGGATTGTAGTCCTCTAAATTCTAGTTGGTTCTAGAAGATATTCTAGGAGTTGGTGCTTCCATCTAGTGGGTGCTAGAGAAACCTGGGAGTTGGTGCTTCCATCTAGTTGGTGCTAGAGAAATCTGAGAGTTGGTGCTCTCTGCAAGTTGTAGCTTGCTATCAAAGGTTGTAGCCTCATATTTGAGTTGGAGCTCAAAGACAATGATGTACATGAAAGTTGGAGCTTGATTGACATCCTAAGAAGAAGAGGTTTTCACCCTTATGGGTTTCCTCATGAAAATCAGTGTCTATGTATTTTGTGTGATTGATCAAATATTGTATATCTATGCATGTTAATTTATCAACAACAAATTAAATAATAATCTAGAAAAATCAGAAAATAAAATGCAAAGTTTCAAGATTATATATATAATTGATTNATTTCCAACAATTGGTATCAGAGTCAGTGCCTTTGATCAAAGGTAGATCCGTAATCTTGAACATGACTAGTCATGATGGAAGTTCAACTAATAGACCCCCTATGTTTGATGGAACAAACTTTGCCTTCTGGAAAATAAGAATGAGAACACATTTAATGTCTTTGGGTGTTGATGTTTGGGATGTCGTTGAAACGGGATATGTGAAGCATGTAGTCTTGGCCTCAAAAGATGATAAGCTGGAGTTTAGCTTTAATGAAAAAGCAATGAATGCCATCCTCGGTGGACTTGCTGAAGCCGAGTTTGTCAAATTCATGCACTGTGATTCAACAAAAGTTATGTGGGATAAGCTTATAAGTAGTTATGAAGGTAATGAAAATGTGAAAGACGCAAAACTTCAGACTCGTAGACTGAAATTTGAGCAGTTAAAGATGGATGAAGATGAAACTATCAGTAAGTACTTCTTACATATATAAGAACTTGTCAACACTATGAAAGGCATAGGTGAAACAATAGATGAATCTTTTCTAGTCTAGAAAATATTAAGATCTATTCCTGATAGATTTAACTCAAAGGTCTCTGATATAGAGGAAATAGTTGATCTCAAAACATTGACACTAGATCAACGTCTTGGAACCCTAACTTCTTATGAAATGAGAATCACCGAAGGTAAATCCACTACAAGAGAGGCATATTTTAAAGTAGAGAAAAACACAGACTCCGATATAGATGAGATTGAAGCAAACTTTGTGAGAAGACTGAAGAAAGGATCAGGCAAATACAAAGGTAATTTGCCCTTCAAATGTTTCAACTATGGTAAGATAGGTCATTTTGCATCGAAGTGTCCTCACAAAAGAAAGGATCAGACATATGACAATGAAGAGATGCACAAACACAAGAAGGTATATAAAGAGAATCATTTTAAGAAGAAAAGCCTTTGTGTAAACAATGATGATGATCCCTCAGATGATGAAAGCAGTGCCTCTTCTATTGAACATAAAATAAATGATATCATGCTAATAGCTTTAGAATATATAAACACTGAAGATACAAGAAGTGATTTCGTTGATTGTGAATCAGTAGGAGATCTTGAAGGAGAACTTGCCAGTGCCATGGAACAGATTGATAGACTCAGAGAAAAGAAAACAAAACAAAAACAGTTACTCCTCAGTTATGAGAAAACATGCAATGAACCATCTGAAGAAATAGCTCTGTTGAAGGTTAAGTTAGAAGAAGATAAAAATATTGAATACATCCTCAAACAACAATTGAAGGAAGCCGAAACAAAAGGTGAAAAATTGCAAGTTGAAGTAGTGACTGTTAGAAAAGATCTAGAGAAATTTTAGGCCTTATATCATCAGAATCTGACAAGAATTAAAGCCTCGGAAGGATTAGCCTCCATTCTGAATCAGCAAAGGAATTCAAATTTGAAAAATGGTTTGGGCTATGAAGAGGGATCAAGTAGTGGTGAGCCAAGCAACAAAAAATCCATCAAGTTTTCCAAATCTACAACCATTGACAACAACAAACCTGCAGAAACAAAGGAAGAGAATCAACCACCAAGGAGGAGTGAAGGAAAAGCTACCAGAACTGAATATGTAGAACAAAGAAATAATACACCCTATGCTCAAGGAAATCATCAACATGGAAGAAATCGACCTACTCAAAGAAGACAACCATTTTCAAGGTACAAAGATTTTTTCTATGGATATTGTTTTTACTGCTCTAACTTTGGCCACAAAGCTGTAAATTGTTCTTTAAGATTTAGACATGAGCAATCAAGATAGCCAAGGAATAAATATCTGCCACAACAAAGAATGAGACAGCCAAGTAACAAACAACCAAAGACTGCAAATCATGTGATGGTTGGGAAAAGGACGTAGATTACACATAACAATCATTATGATCCTTTATTCAATGAACCAAAATGTTACATCTGCCATAATTATGGACATAAAGCTGCAGACTGTCGCTTAAAAAACTATAATCCATATTCAAATCACAAAGCTGAAAATGTCAAGGTTTGGAAGAAGAATGAAGATAACAAGTGTGGATTAGTGTTGTCAGCTCAAAAACAAAAAGACACCTGGTATATTGACAACGGATGCTCCAGTCATATGACAGGTGAAAAAAGTAAGTTCCTATTACTCAAAGAAAATAAATCAGGTAATGTGACCTTTGGAAATGATGCTCCAGGAAAGATCAGAGGTAAAGGTCTAGTAAGCTTAAGTAATGGAAAAAGCAAAGCTCAAGATGTATTATTTATTGATGATTTAAAGCATAATCTTCTTAGTGTCAGTCAGATATGTGACAGAGGATGTGAAGTCACTTTCACTGCCAAGAATTGTAAAATAAAGACAGTAAACACACGAGAGTTGATTGCAAAAGGGGTTAGAATTGAAAACAATGTATATGTTCTGAAGGAATATTAGGAGAAATTTCATTTAAGCAAACTTGATGAAAGTTGGTTATGGCACAGAAGGCTTGGACACCTGAATTTTGATCATATTGTCAAACTGAATAATGAAGGCGCTGTGAAAGACCTTCCAAGAATATCTAAGCCTAATAACTTTGTATATGAATCCTGTCAAATGGGGAAGCTAACTCGTGCTCAATTCAAATCGAAGAGTTTCACATCTTCAGAGAAACCACTTCAAATTGTTCATATGGATCTGCGTGGACCATCGTGAAAGGAAGGAATTGGAGGAGAATGTTACTTTATGCTAGTCATTGATGACTTCTCCAGACTTACGTGGGTCGCCTTTCTGAGAGAAAAATCTGATGTGTTTGAGAAGTTCAAAAAGTTTAAGGCGTTAGCTGAGAATCAGATAGGAAGGAATTTAAAGGCAATTCGCTCAGATAGGGGAGGAGAATTTATGTCAAGAGATTTCAAAGAATTATGTGACAGACATGGAATTAAAAGAGAATATACTATTCCATGTACTCCTCAACAAAATGGAGTTGTAGAACGCCAAAATAGATCAATTCGGTAGATGGCAAGGGCTATGATGAGTGAAAGGGACATTTCGCAAACCTTCTGGGTGGAGGTTGTTCACACGACTGTTCATATTCTAAACAAAGCGCATCTAAGGCCGAGTAGTGATAAAACTCCACATGAGTTGTGGTTTGGTGGACCTGCATCAATCAAGCACTTCAAAGTATTTGGAAGTAAATGCTACATCAAGAATAATGATGATCATTTGGGAAAATTTGATAGTAGAGCTGATGAAGGTATCTTCTTAGGATATGCAACGAACAGTAAAGGATACAGATGCTTTAACAAAAGAATGCATAAATTAGTAGACTGTATTGATGTTTGAATTGATGAAGAAGCTCTTGTAAAATATCAACAGAGAATAAGCACTAAGCCAGATGAAAAAGATGATGAGAATAATGAAGATAAAGAACATAAAATCTCATATTCATAAGAAGATGATGAATCAGGTGGAGAAGAGACACACAGACAAGAAGAGTCAGGACAATAATCAACATCAAATCCTTCCTCCAAAATTACTCAAAGGAATCATCCTGAAAGTCAGATAATTGGTGAGAAAGACAAAGGTGTACAAACCAGGAGAAGGATAATCAAAGACACCAAGCAATCACATATAGCCTTCATATCCATGATGGAACCTAAAAACTTTAATGAAGCCAGTGAAGACATAAATTGGTTAAAATCAATCAATGAGGAACTGGACCAGATTGAAAAGAATGACACTTGGGAACTCATTCCTAGGCCAACAAATAAAAATGTAATAGGATCCAAATGGGTCTACAAAAACAAGATGAATGAGCAAGGAAATATTGTAAGAAATAAGGCTAGATTGGTCTGCAAAGGATATGCTCAAATAGAAGGACTGGATTTTGATGAAACATTTGTGCACGTAGCAAGATTAGAAGCTATTAGAATGTTTCTGTCCTATGTGTGTCATAAACAGTTTAAATTCTATCAAATGGATGTCAAGTTAGCTTTTCTAAATGGATATCTAAAAGAAGAAGTCTATATGGAACAACCAGAGGGTTTCCAATTGTCAGATAACCCTGACTTTGTCTGCAAGCTGAAGAAAGCCTTATATAGGTTGAAACAAGCTCCTCGTGCCTGGTATTACAGACTGGATAAGTATCTTCAAGACAAAGGGTTCAAGAGATGAACATTTGACAACAATCTATATATCAAAACAGAGGGTAATGATTTTCTCATTGTGTTGGTCTATGTAGATGACATCACCTTCAGAAGCAATAATGCTTCATTGGTACAATGGTTTGCTTCTACCATGCAGTCTGAATTTGAAATGACTATGCTTCAATGGGCTATCGTGCACCTAAAACAGATATCATATGCAAAAGTTATGACCCCAAGAAGTTGATGTACTAACTTACCCAAACAGGGCCCACATGAATTTTGGCGCTTCATCTCCTAGGGATAGGTTTTTTGGATGTCTAGGGTTTTTGACATTCTTGTTTATTGTAAAAAGGCCTTCAGATCCTCATGGTAATCATCTTCTTACGAATGAGTGCAACCGTCACATCTCTTCTCATAGATAAGCCGACACCATTCTAGCAAGCTTGTTTTCACTGCATTTTACAGTTTCAACTTATTTCTTTATTGAATAGAAATCAGTTTTGATGTATATATGTTATTCTATGTTAAGCATATTTTGATAATAATCTGTATTCATTTCATTCTACAAATATATTCCGAATCAATTGATGTATCTCAAAAAATCATGCATATCAATGCAAGTATTTTGTTTCTCCCATGCAATTTTCAGATTAGTGTTGTAAATCTATTGGGTAAATGGAGTCTTGGTTATAAGAGTTGGATCCACAATATCTCTAGGGGTCTAAGCCCTTTTACTCCCTAAAGCATGCAAAACCAGCAAAGGTAAATCTAGGAGGGTATAAGCCCTTTTACTCCTCCTAGCAACCTTGTAAACAATGACTTATCAAATAGAAAATGAGATGGACCTTGGTGGAGGGTGTATTCCCTTATACTCCTCCAAGGGTTTTACGCAAGTATAGAATGAAACAAGAAGAAAATACCAACACAATGGAGAAATTGTCTTATCAATTTCACAATATAGCAAGATAAACCCTAGCTTTACCAATTAAATTCCATCAATATGCAAAAGGACAAGCCTCCAAGAGGTGCGCACCACCTTAGCTCCACAATATACCAAGACAAACATCCAAAAACTTGCAAGAGAAAGAGAGATAGCTCAAATTCCCAAAGAGGGCGAAAATTTCAGCCAAGTATGTCCTCTCAAAAGTGAGAGAGCTATGTTAAAATGAAAATAATTTGGTCTTTATTTATACAAGACCTCAATAATAAGTTTGTCCACATAATATTAGAGTAAACCAAAAAATAAGGAGGCCAAGCTCCCTTATTTTGCCCCTTTACAAAATTAATTTGTTTTTTACACAACGAAGCCCTAAAAAGATGACGTCATGCCCTAATTAGGTGACATCTTGGCACTTTTGGCAATTCATTGAGCTTGGAGAGGAATTCGTTGGGCCTCCAAAGGAAATCCATTCATACGCTAAGGTCTCTTCTCCATCAAATCATCACCACCATCATCAAACCCTAGCCCAAAAGATGACGTCAAGCCCTGGAGAAAGACATTTTGACCTTCCAAGGTCAAACATTGGGCAAGTAAGGGATATGTATCTTCCTTCAAGAGGTCTTCTCTTGCCTCCAAAGGCAACATCCATCATCTGTTAGCTCCCAAGTGTGTGGATCATGGCATCCAACCTGTGGGCTTACTGATCCAATGAAGGCCCAAGTTAGACTTGTTCCTCCAAATCTTGCATCAAATGAGGTCCTACAAAGACAAATGAGTGTGCCCTCTGTTGGAACCGCCTTCTTCTAAATAAGTGAGATGTTATACTTAAGGCCAAAAAGCTAGTTTCAGGATTTCGTTTATTTCGTGACACTACCCATTGTCCTTAGTATCCTGACACGCGAAGTGGAAATAACGGTTTTAAAGTTTACCCAGGTTAGTGTCAGGAGTAAATCACTTTAAACCTTAGTTAAGCACTATCGTGATTTCGAGACTTGACGATCGCTCTCCCAAAAAGAAGTACCTTCGTAGCTCCGAGTCGTGAAGTCGTGATATTCATTAATTAAGCATGGGCTAATTAAGCGCTTAAGTCAGATCATGAGTAATCAACTAAATCGCATCATCGCGATTTCGGGTTTTGGGGGCTCAAAGGTTAGGAGTGAAATCTTTTGATACGACGAACGCCGAAAAAAGGGGATTAAAGACTAAAATTCACTTAATTAAAGGAACTAAATTGGATTAATCAATGCATTAAACAATCTTTAACACGCACCGTCTACGGAGTAAGTTATAAATGTCTTTGGCATTTTTTCGTGTTATGACTCGTCAAGCATTTATGGAATTTATATGAACTGGAACGAGGTGACAAATAGTAGGATCTCGTTTTTACTTCTAAATCTTTCTATTAAGCGATTTGACCATTCTGTTCGTAAGGACACCAGGGGTTTAAATGACCAAGATAGAGAGTTTTTCCTTCATTATTTCAGTTCTCATTTCTATTTGCGTGCAATGACATTTTACCAGGTTAACCGTTGTTTGTGATTTTCAATCTTTTCGACAGGTGGTCCAGTTGCAGGTTTCACTATCATGGCTCTATGAAAAACGCCCAAGTCAGCTGTCGAGAGTTCAGGTCAGGGTTCAGACGTTGTTTCTGATACCTCACCCCGAAGTATTAATTCTATCAATACATGGTCATACGTTTCCAACATCCTGCAATCTGAGTCAATAAACTATTCGGATGATTCTAGTGACAACGAGAAGGATGATTAATCAACCAAATACAAAATCGTCGCTCAAGCAGAGATGCACAAAATAGCGGCGAGGCCCTAGCTTCTTCCCTATTGTGATATGATCAGGTGGGCACTGGACCATGTGGACATCCCGACCAGGACGATTATCAACGAAAAGAACGTGACGATTGGTGCCTTCAGGCCAGAACATTTGCGGGCAATGTATAAACTGTCACCCACCCCGAACCTTACTCACAATGTCGAATTCCTAGAAGGTTTCAAGAAGAAGGAGTATGAGCAGTATGCAAAAATTTTGTCCGATCTGATCAAAGATTGGGTCTCACACCCCACGAAATTCAAGGCTGACACCAGCGGGATCTATTCAATCTATTCCTTGGAGCCATAGTTCAAGTACATAGCAATGATGACCTGCAGGTTGTATGGGAAGGAAGACACTACCCATTTTTTCCTCCCATGGGTGCCACTCATTCATACAGTCGCTGAGGGTTTCTCCCTCGACTGGGCCAAACTGTTGTCTGATAGTCTGACTAGTCGAATTACTGAATATCGAGCACAGAGGGCGAGTAAGAAAGCAACTTCGTTCTTTATGTTTGCTTACATCATGGATGCCATATGCCTCATGACACCCTTCCCACTAATGAACTGGAGATGGGCTCCATCTAATATAGAGCCTATTCATGTCTACCACTCAAAGCTTTGGGAGGATAAGGCCAAAGAATTCATCTACGAGATCTTCAACTGGGTAATGGTGCCATTGCATGTTGCCATCTTTGGCCAGCCGCCTCCCAGGATGTTAGATAACGTCGCAACCAACCTAAGTAGCATGGCAGATTGGTATCTAGAGGCAGAATTTTTGTATATCAGGGTTTTCGGCACCTCTGTCCCTCCATATGCTCTCCAGCTATTCCTACCAGATAAGCTATTGTGTCGTGAGATCGCCAGACAGACTGTGCTCAGCGGAATAACCAAAGAGCTCAAAGGAGTATCAAAAAAGGTATAGTCGCCCTTCCATATTCATATTGGTACGTATTCCTTGTTATATTTTGGCCACGCCAAAGCTGAGGCTATGGCTTTAGAATAAATGAAGCTGGTGGATATTGAGTTCAAGAAGCACGAAGCTAGTAAGGTTGTGAGCAATCACCTGGCGAGTTGCGGCCTGAAGAGATATGAACACGAGGATTCCCCCCATGATGAAATATTCCAGGGTGTGAGGTCCTTCTCTGAAGTCCTAAGTCGGATTCAAGCCCTGCCACCCGGAGATATGGCCGATTTTTTGAAATTCGAGGAGCACCGACGGAGTTGTCTCCCACATATTTTATAGGGTGAAGCCCCAAAGCTTCCAATTACAGGGTGACTCGAGTCCTAGCAGGGAGAAGAACCAAGGGAAAATAGGGGAGGTTGTCACCTGAGAGCAAGGAGCCGAAGTCCCCCACAAGCAGGAAGGAAACCCCGAAAAGGGTACTACAGGCAAGCAGGCCCAAGGCCAAGTAGAGATACCCTTGAAAGGATCGGGCGACTCACTGTTTCTCATGTCAAGCAAGCCCGTCACAGAGGTCACCTCGAAACAACCATCCAAGGAAATCGACAGTCTGATTGCTATTATCACACCCTTACAGTTCACAAAGGGGAATCCCGATGCGGGGTGGATTTTTAATGAAGAACTGACACCCATTTTTGTAGAGGAGCTGCCTCCTAAAGAATTTTTCTTTGACAAAAAAAGAAAGGTCGTGGTGAGGCAAGAATTATATCAAAAAGAGGGTGTAATGGCTAAAAAATTTAAAATCATGACAGATGGGAAGGCCACGAAAGAGGAAGAATTTGCAGAGGAAATAGTCGAGACATTAGGGGCTTATGCTACATCCAATCAGTACTCAGTTGGGACTTTGAAGGCCCAGTTGAAATGAAAGAACCTCCTGATCAGTAAATTGGAAGCTAAAGTGGCTACTACTGAAGCAAATGCCAAGGATGAGGTGAGAAAAAGCCTCGAGCAAGCCCGAATAGTCGATCTGTAGGAGATCAAGCAACTTAGATCCGACCTTGAGCAGGTGCGTCAGTCGGTGCAAATCAGCCAAACGCAGGTAAGACAGCAGGGGCAACAAATTATAGAATTACAATCGAAGTTGGACATTGCCGAGAATCAGGCTTTAGACATAAAAATATTCAAATCCCAAGCTGCCAAAATCCGACAGAAGGTATTAACAGCTCAACAAGACTTGCTTGTAAAGGTAGGGACCATTCAGAACCACTTTTAGACAATAGATTAAGGGTTAGAAAGTATTGTCTTGAGGGAAAAATAATCCGAGACAGCTCGAGTTGCTTTCCAAGACGTTGTTATAGCTACGGCGAAGATAGAGATGGTCGACAACTCCAAATTATCCATCGCAGAACAAACTAGAGGGAATATATTGCTGAAGGTCTGGGAGCGGAATATATTAGAAAGAAGGGGCAGAGCCAATGAAGTGATGAATTCTTGTGAGGAAACATTTGCTTTGATAAGTAAAAGTTTGCTAGACTTTGATAAGGAAAGCAGTGCTGGGACGCTGGGAAAAATCAATATAACTAAGCACTTGTTGGACATCAAAGAAAACATGGAGAAATAGCAGGCGAAGATATCTCAGATAAGACAGGTCGATATGGTCCAAGTGGACAAATGGCTAGTGCAGCCAAGTTTACAATTATGCTCTATCATCACGGAAGACCGACAAGTAGGGAAAAGGTTGCCACAGCTGGCGAAGAGTTGTTACACCTTTGAAGCAAGCAACCAAGCAGAGCCTTCAAAGTTGATAGCCCAGTTGGTGGAGAGGTGTGTGATTTGCATCGAGCAGGCGAAGGGGCAGGTTTCTGGTGATAAATAATGTCAGATGTCAACTGGTTCTATTTATAGAGCCGAAAGGGAAGAGAAAGGAAGGTGCTCCACCCTTACGAGGGAAGACAAAGATGAGGAGATGAAACGCTCCAATTTTCCATTTGTAATTGAAAGTTTTCCTGAACGATCGGAACTATAGATGTTCATAATTTTGTTTAAATAAAGGAAAGATTGTAATAGAAGTGGCTTTTTGCCAGTGGTAGATGGTAATAGAGAAAGTTCTTTTAAGTCGGGATTAATACAAAGCGAATTGAAGACTTCATATTTCGTCAAGATTGAGTTATGTGTTTTTCCTCTCTATTCCATGCTTCATGTCATTTTTTACATATTTGTCTTTGATGAATGTTTTAGCTGCAATTTGGTATAACCTCTACTGTGGTGATCAGATTCTAGGTATCTAGTTATTTACAGTTTTTCCTCTATATCGGCTACTAGCAGGTGCAAGACCCATGAATTATTTAGATCTCTACATTATACGCTTTCATCAAGGTATTCATGTCTTTTCTTTTTCTACCATAGCGTGGGATTCCTCTGAAATTGATGCCCCACATTGTTGGTAGCTCTATGTATTCACACTCGTTTTCAAGATTTTAAACTCGGTTATGGAAAACGACCTTTGGTCTCGTTAAACCCTTCGATTGGCTTCACTGAATTTTCCCTGTATAATCTAAAGTTGAGATAAGCACTTTAAAACATCCACCTTCTTTTAAAGCTCTGTTCTCCCCATGACTGTACCCGTCGTAAGACAGCCAAACATCGAACCCGGTCTATCGCATCAAACTAGCATCGCTTTGAATCTTTTCAATACCATACTTAAGACCGCCACCACCCGGATAGAGCTCGAACGTTCATGGGCCGCCATCGAGCGGGATATCAACATTCAAGAATTTTTGGAAGCTAGACAAAGACAAATCAGAGATTGGCCATAGCTTCATCCCCCGAAGTTGTTTCTTCCCCTTCCTTTTCTTCCACTCTTTTTAGATGCTTAGAATCTACACTTTATAGCCTTAAGTGTAGACTCAGGAACAACATCTTTCTGGTGTCGTTGCCGGGGACGGAGAATCGTAGTCACTTTCCCCTGAGAAAACGACATTTCCAAATTTCATTTTTTGATAGTGAACAAAGAATGAACACCTTGTTAAGGATAAACCTTTATCATTCACTTGGAGACTCCACTCTTAAGTAAGTCGACATCCTTTGGGAAGAACACCAGACAAAACCCAGATGCCAAACAGACAATGTCGGTTTTCGACCCTGAAAAAACACTAAGACCAAGGGGTCTTTTTAAACAAAATCTGGTTACATATCAACCCAAGTCTAATCGGTCTAAAGATAAGACCTCTTTCAAACCTTCATCCTAGCGAGAGCTTCCTCTCAATAAAATATCAGACAGTGTCGTCAAAACTGAGACCTCTCCGACGACCTCTTACGTTACGAAGGGCGACACGCCTGCCTCAAAGCTCATCCCTATCGATATCCCATCGACTCTCAATATAAACCCCTCCATCACTCAAGGCCTGTAAGAAATTTCCACCTACACGGATTCAACACTGATGGGTTCTCCCATTTATATATCCTGCAAGTCGAAGGAGCCGAGTCCACGTATACCTTCTTCTCCTTTTTTGTCTTTCGCCTCCCCTGGTAAAAAGTTTCCCGATTTTTCCCCTTTCCACCCCGAGGAAGCCAGAGAGTCGCTATACGTCTTCGCCAACCCTCTTTATAACACACCAATTTCCTCTCCTAAGTTATCCATGGCCGCCGCAGGAGGAGGAGCAGGGGGAATAGAAGGTCAAGGATAGAAACCACCTCCTAGTGTTTTCACCAAAGTAGCAGCTAGATACGCCCCCATTGGTCCTTCCTGTACCTCTCCATGATTTACCTGAAAACTATATGAAAAAATTACCCAAGTTCACAGGAGAAGGGGATCTAACTGGGGCCGAGCATATCAATTTGTTTGATCAATTCGTTGATAATCTAGGTCTCGAACATGAGGACGTGTATTCCCGATTGTTTGTCCAAACCTTCGAGGGACAGGTAAGAACTTGGTTTCAGAGCCTGCCCCCAGGTTCAATCATATCCTACGATGCTCTAGAAGACCTCTTTCTCAAACAATGGGGTGAAATAAAGGATCATTTATACTATTTGACCGATTTCGGGTCTTTAAAGAAGAAGGTATCTGAAACTGTTATGGAATTTATCCAAAGGTTTAACAAGTTGTATAATAAGATCCCTGTTGAAGTTAAACCGTCTCAACCTGCCGCTAAAGTAATTTTAACAGGAGCTTTCGAACCCAATTTTGCTCTACTATTAAGAGAAAGGCGAGGGGCCGACCTAACCTGAATGCAAGATGAAGCTGTGGAAATTGAGTCAAACGTGATCGCTTCGAGTAAACTAAAAATGAAAATTGAGACGGGGAACAGGGAAACTAGACGTCTCAGAGAACAAGCAGGTCCCTCTAGATCTGGAAGATCCTCATAGGACAAAATGGATGACATGGCTAAGATAATAAAAGAACTATCAAACAAAATCTCGAGAATGGAGCTAGATCAATCCAAAGCTGATCATTTCGTTAAGAGAGAATTCAGGAGAAATCCCAATCCTCGGTTCCAACTAAGACAAATTAAAAATGAAGACCAAAAGATCCAAGCACCTATGAAAAATGAAAATTTTATAGGGGGGAATGATATGCAAGAGTTCAAAGACTTGGAAGAAGATGTAAACAACTTAGGCGACGACTGTGTACAACCTCACTTGACCAAAGAAGATTATGAGAAGTCCTTGGACACGGAACAATCATCGGCCAAAGACAATAACCTAAACGACGCTGACGATTTCGCTTATCAAGGAATGGTCGACACCATAATGGTCGAACTCTAGCACAAGAACAATCTGAGGCCCATAAACAAACCTGTGTCGACTGTGCAACCCAAGAAAATTTTACCTAGGGGTGAAATATACGAGCCCGTCCAGAAAGAGACCGAGATGCAAAATAACATAGGGGTAGATTCGTAGAATACCAACATAAAAGGGACTGAAGCCCAAGAGAGAAAAAATAAGGTAGCTGAAATGCTGACACCCGAAACCAGAAACACTGAAAATAAAACAGTGCTACTAAATAAAGTGGATAGGAAGGAATCTGATGTTTCAGCCAAGGAAACGGATAAAACCACGGGACTTTTCTGCCTAGAAAGTGAGATAAAAAAGATCAAGATACCCATACCTTTGGTCGAGTTGGCGAAGAATCTTGTGTACCGAAAAAAAATAACCAAGATGATAAATTTTCAGATTTGGAGAGTCAATCCGACGTAATAAATCTAGAAGATGACAAGCCTAATATCACTTTTGGTCCACATTTTGAAGGTGCTAGAGATACTGTCACCCCTTTCTATATTACCCTGAAAGTGTACGATCGGTTGTTGCATAATTGCATGCTGGACTCTAGGGCCTCTCATAACGTAATGCCCAAATCTATTATGGATAGACTAGGCCTCGAAATCACCAGACCCTATGGAGATCTTTACTCGTTCGATTCGAGGAGAGTTAAGTGCATGGGCATGATCAAATATTTAGTAGTCATTCTCTGTTACACATTATTTTCATCATCCCTATGATCGTTAATGATGTAAACCTATATGTTGCCTTCAGAGGGGTCAGTGGCCTCAGTTCTTGAAGAGAGAAGGGAGAAGAACTTTTCCTAAGAAAAGAAGTTGCATTCTCCTTTGTAAAAACCCTATAAAAAAGGAAGTTTACAGGTTGCATTATAGCTAGGGTGCGAGAATGCTTTATTCTCGCAGGCTGCATCATAGGTAGTTCATGAGGAGTTCGCGGTCTTCTCTATATGCAGGGTGCGAGAATGCTTACACGTGGAAAAAACGAGCGTTTTCTCGAATCTTCTACAAGGAGAAACTTTTGTGGTGAGGTGGCATCCGAATGGTTTGAATCTTACTCACTTTCATGATTTAGTGGGATCATCCTAACCTCCTCACCTTATCCTCTTCAGCTTATAAAAGGAGAGGAGCTCTCATGGAGAAGGGCTAGGTTTTTTTTGGCTTGGGATTGTTAGCTTGGTTAGAGTGGCTTTGAGATTTGCTTTGTCAAGATAGATTGTGAGTAGCTATCAGATCCATGGTCTCAAAATCCTTGGAGTAAGAAGTGTGTGGGGAATGAAGGACAGTTGGAAGGGACCTTACGACATCAAGGCCATGGTTGTAATCTCTCTTTCACATTTAATATGATACAATAATATGATTCTTTCCTATAAAGCTTGTTGTGTTTTATTGTATGATTCCTTGATCACATACATAGGTTTATATTGAGTTTATGCTATTACTATCACTTTGGTTGGTTGCGTTCTTTTGCAGGTTCATCATTGTATGAGCGTTGGAACGAATCTAGGATGGCGATAGCGAGGGGAAGCGGCGTTTAAACAGTATGTCACCTATCCCTCTTTAGTTAGTAAATTCAATATTTAAAACTTAAGGAAAGCATCATGTTCTGGTGTGTTTTGTTCTAGATCTAGGTGGATCTAGGGAGATCAGTTAGTGTCCACACCTATTGATTTATCCGATAACAAAATTGGCGACCATACGGGGGAACAGATTGTTTCCAAGTTAATCTAGTTTCCCTTCCTTTGATTGTTTGTTTTCTGGTTTCTGAGTCTGTGGGACATCCATCCAGACTCTCTGGATCTAGAAGTTCACTTAGATTCCCTGTCCTTTTTCAAAATTTTCTTTGATTATAGACATTCTCTCACTATACCTCTCTACAGCCTGCGAAAACCATTGATTTTCGCACCTTGTTGTTAGATCCAGTGCGAACTTCTCGCACCCTACCAATGTCTGGCCTGCGAGAATACCTAATTCTCGCATTGTACTCTACTGCTAGGCTGCGAACTTGTTTGTAAACTTTTTTGGATTGGGTCTTGTCATCTTTTCATGACCCAGTTTTGCTTTGATCAGCTGGATTGAGATTTTGGAGCCTATATTGATCTGTTTACAGTCTGCTTGACATTCTTTGAGTTACTTTTAGCCACATTGGCTTTGTTTGGTTTTGAAGGATTAGTCTCTTGCTTTGAGTATCTTTTAATTACAAAGCGTGTATTTTCTTTAGAATTGTTTAGGGAAATATCAGATTTCTTCTGAATAGTTCCCTTTAAAAGAAAATTTTTAGTTTGGGTTTCTTTGTTTTAAGAAAGTTCATTATTGCTTTTAATGAAATTTTTGAAACAAAAAGATTTAATTTCTTGCTTTATATTGGATTGGGGGCACCCTTGCATTTGAAGTAGCAGAATTGCATGATTCTTGGCATTTTTTGATCTTAAATTATGAAAAAAAATTCCCCCTCATGGCCCCATGAATCGTGCATTGGTGTACAGTATTTTTTGCTCATTTCTTGAGAATATTGATATTGATGAGTTTTAAGATTTTGGGACATTGTGCATCTGGGAATGATAAATGTTTTCTCCTTCTCATAGCATAGCTTTCATCGAAATGAAAAGATTGCATATTCATCTCTTTGCATAACTTTCGAGTCGGTCGAAACACCATATTGTCCACGCTATTTTCCTTTTGAGTAACAATGTCCATAAAATAAAGCGCTTATAAAAACTGATTAGACATTTTTTATACTTTCTGGTAGCAAACCTACATTATATTAGTTAGAGGGCTTTGGAATAGGTGTGAAAGATAACTTTCCAAAGTTTCAAACAAACATAGAATCATGAGTTAGGGAGCAGTTAAATCCACTTATTACATTTTGTCCTGGGAAGCCCTTCTAACACAAGGGTCAATCACGAGGTCGCATTGAGACTGGTAGAGTTACTCACCTTGCTTTGTTGGTCTTGGTGTAGAGGTTGTGCATATTATGGGGGTCACTTCAGAGGTATACCCACAATGATGAGTGGAATCCTTTCAAGTTGATTTCGGGCTAGATACCATGCCCTTGCACGTGGATTGGATGGTCAACTGTGGGAGCTTGCACCAGGGTGTAAGTCCATTAAGCAGGTCGTCAACGTAACTTTTCCACCCACTCTATCTCAACCCCTTCTTACTTTGTTCCCGCGATGTTGGATTTCATCACCAACTAGTGTGCTCATTGTGAGAAGGTTTTGTTTGCTTGCTTGCTTACTAGATTTTTAACGTGTGCTGTTTGTTTTCCCTAGTGGACTCTAGATTGGATCTTTATTTTTATGGTGTCAATTCCCGGAATGACCAATGAAGGAACTCCTTTTCTCGGGGAACCTTTTGTTTTTCCTTCTTACGAAAACATTGGTCCTCCTCATATTGCTACTTTGAGCCTTCCAGGTCTCACAATTGGATTACCGGTATGGTTGTTTTCTACTCAGGTAATCCCAAATGCAGTTAGTGCTTCGGTCACAAGCACTTCCCCCCAAGAGCATCAACCTCATGTTGATCCTTCACCTTCTTCGTCTTCTTCGCTTGCAAAGTCACCTTCCATTTCATCTTCTTCATCGAGTGAAAGTTCTGAAGCTAGTAACCCGGTGAATAAGAAGAAGAAGAAAATTAAGCAAGGATCCAAACTTCCAACCACTCTCAAACATGTTGGAAAACAATCAGTTACTGTTAATCGTGTTGGGAGTGTTGATGATGTCAAGATCACCCAAACAACTCATAAGCCCAAGTACCCTTGCAGGCTTTGTAAGGGTAGCCATCTTCTTAAGGATTGCCCTGGTCTATCCAATGTTATAGAAGCTTGGTCTACACACCCTCACCAACCCGTGTCATTAGCCTCTAAACAACATGTTGATGACCTCCCGTCAACTAGTCAAAATATCGTTGAGAAGAAGAAAAGTAGAGTCAAGTTCCCATGTATGTTATGCAAAGGGAGTCATCTAACTCACCTTTTCCCTCATCTGGAAGAAGCCTTGAAATTCCTGGAAGACATACCTGTTTCACAGCCTCAACTTCTAGCTGCTTATCGCAAGCTTACTCTTGACCCTCCTATAGTTGATGGAATGATCAATCTGGTTCCCCCATCAGTCAGTCTAGTTGATCAAGTGGTCAATCTGGTCACGTCCTTAATTGAACCAGTTGACAAAGTGGTTGATCCAATCCCATCCTCAGTCGATCCCACTCTCCCGTTAGAGAGTGAAACCAAGTGGTCGATCCATTTCCACCTGTCGACCCCTGGAGAATGAAACCTAAGTGGTCGATCTGATCTCTCCATCGGTCGATCCTACTCTCCCGATAGAGAGTAAACCCGATACTTCCCATGTTTTTCTTGTTGATACAGAATCTACCATGCTGGGGGCTATTCCTCCTTCCGTGGAACCCCCTCCAAGTAATGAGGCCATCCATTTTGATTGGGGTATGCTAACTGGACCTCATCTTCCCTCTCACATTCCTTTCCAGATTATAGTACAGGTTTGTGGTCGAGACGTTCCTCAGACACTGATAGATGAAGGTGCATCCATTAGTATTTTGTCCTCTTTTACTTGGAAATCTTTGGGTTGCTCTCCACTTGCATCGGTTATGCAGAATCTGTTAGCTTTTAACAGAAGAACCGGTCAACCTTTAGGGATCCTTCCTCGGTTTCTTGTAACTTTGGAAAGGAAAACTGTCTTTATTGACGTCATGGTAGTGCAAGACCCCTTGGATTTTGCTTTACTCATTGGGTGAGATTATGTCTATGCCATGAAATCTATTGTGTCTACTCTTTTTCGTGTGATATCTTTCCCTCACGATGGACGAGTTGTAACTGTTGATCAACTTTCATTCATTGACCCCGCCTAGATTTCCTCCCTGAATGGTTCTTAAATGCAGACGGTATCACCCCCACCACAGGTCAATTATGTGGCGTTGTCGCCCATGGCTTCAACTTCTGATGACTTAGATCTAGTAGTTGACATGGTGATCTCTTCGATAGGGTTGTTAGAGCCTGATCTCTTTACTCTTGTCGCGACCCTCGACATGGTGTCCTTCCAAAGTGTGTTTCTTCCTTCCAGTGAAGACCTCTTGGAAGCCATGACTAAGTTTTGTCCTTTGACATGGTGTCCTTCTGGAGCATTGTCCTCTTGGAATCCATGATCAAGAAGAGAGCCGAGGATAGTTTTTGCGTCTTTGAGGCAACCTCATTAAAAAATGAAACAGAGGTCTATGAGCATAGTTTTCTAATTTCAAGCTCATTAAATAAATGAAACCACTTACGAGGATAGTTTTTTCATATCTGTGGCAACCTCGTTAAAAAATGAAACAGAGGTTATGAGCATAGTTCTTGTTTCTGTGTCAAGCTCGTTAAAAAATGAAATAGTTTTCCCCCTCTCTGTTCGATTCAAGTCCTTCGTCTAGTATTTGAAGCTTCATTTCATTCATCTTTGTAGTTGGTTTAAAACGAAGCTTGGGGGACATTGCTTACAGCCTCTGGACTTCATGCAGAAGTTAGAGCCACTAGCTTTTTAAGCTGGGGGCTAAGTACCAACCATGTGTTGGGAAGTCGCAAGCATAGTTTTCTATGGTTCAAGCTTGTGTAAAAATGAAACCAGCTACCTCAAGCATAATTTCCTCTGGTTCAAGCTTGTGTAAAAATGAAACCAGGTCCAAGCATAGTTTAGTTTATTTTTTAAGCTTGTGTAAAAATTAAAATCTATCCCAAGCATAGTTTTGTTTTGTTTTAAAGCTTGCGTAAAAATGAAAATAATCTCGAGCTTTGTCTTTGTTCTTTCTCATGCTCGTAGATACATGAGAATAAGTTACTGAGCTTAGTCTTTGTTCTTTCTCGTGCTCGTAAATCAATGAGAATGTAATCGAGTATACTTTTATCACTTTTTCAGACTCGTAAAGGTTATATGAAAAAGGAACCCACTGGAGTTCCCTTTAAGCTATTTTCAGACTCTCTAAACATGAAAAGATTACTGAACGATCTTGTTCTTTTCACGCTCATTAAATTATTTGAAGAAAATGTCTGTTGAGCGATAGTTTATCTCTTTTTCGGTCTCATCAGACTACTTTACGAAAAAGGAATTGAGAGAGTTCTCTTCAAGTGTTTTTTAGACTCTATAAACATGAAAAACCCTTGAGTTTTCTTTCTTTGGACTCATAAAACAAACATTGAAAGGCCCATATGGGACCAATCCACTCCTTCCTAGGGTTTGTTAAACATACTCCGAGGAACTCGTCCGAAGGATGAGCTTAAATTGACAAGCATATGTTATCCTCCTCAAGCTCGCGTAAAAATAAAGAGGTACTCGCCAGAAATGGTGGGGGAAAACATTGGGAAAGAGATGTGTCTAAACCTGTATTCCATGGAAGAGTCGCTTTTGAACATGACACCCTTTCACTCACCTTGTGTCTAGGTTGGAAAATCCGTTCGTCTGTTGATCGTACTCCTTATAAGATTACAAATTGGTCTATGATCCCTATTGTTGAGTCAGTGTTTCCAAGACAGTTGTTGTGTCGTTAATATGTTCAAAAAATAAGTTCAACCCAGAAATCCTTCTATTGCGTCGGCCATTTCTGCAGTCCTTAAGCCTTCTATTGCATCGACCATCCCTGAGTCGGTCCTGAATCACTTGCTACTCTGATCTACATCAAATCTCGTTACTTGTTTCGTGTCATTGATGGGGGATACATTAAGGCCCTCCTATGACGAGTCTTTTCCTGTTGACTTCAACTCATTATCCAAGAATTAGACTTAGAAACTAGTTGGTACCTTGGAACTTGCATGCCTCAATGGTAGGTTTCCTCGCTTTCGACGGTGGGTTTTCATTATTGACCCATGATCGAGAGATTTCGTCGAGTGTTAGACCTCGGCTCATTGATTCACATTCATTAGATTGTACCAGAGTACCTTGGGAGTCATTGACATTAATGGTGATTTCCCTCACACTTGTTAACAGTATACACTAATGACCGATAATCAAGTGGTTTATACCATGTTCGACTTTAGCACATGTATTCACATGGTTAGATTCGTACTATAGAGTGGTGGAGATGAAGACCCTGAATCTTTTCTCATAGATTCAGGTTGCGTTGGAGTATATTCAGTTTGTACTTTTGCATAGATCCACATTGTATGTCCCGTGGCTATGTTCAAATTTGAGTCTTTAACACATAGACCCACGGTGTACTTTTGGTGGCTATGTTAAGATTTGAGTCATATTGGCATGGATCCACATTGTATGTCCCGTGGCTATGTTCAAATTTGAGTCTTTAACACATAGACCCAAGGTGTACTTTTGGTGGCTATGTTAAGATTTGAGTCATATTGGCATGGATCCACAGTGTATGTTTGGTGGCCATGACCTATCTTACTTGACATGGATCTTCGTATGTCGGCATTTATGCTTTGAGTCATTTGTATTTTGAGTATGGGAATGCCTACCTCAGTGATGATATATTATTGTACTGTATTTCCTTGTTTGTTGGCAGGTTTCCGACCAACTGTTCCTTGTTCCCTACACGCACTCGACAAAGTATTTAAGCTATCACTCTGTTCTGACTTCATACTTTGGGGGGCTCTCTGTTACACATTGTTTTCGTCATCCCTATGACCGTTAATGATGTAAACCTATATGTTGCCTTCAGAGGGGTCAGTGGCCTGAGTTCCTGAAGAGAGAAGGGAGAAGAACTTTTCCTGAGAAAAGAAGTTGCATTTTCCTTTGTAAAAACCCTATAAAAAAGGAAGTTCGCAGGCTGCACTATAGCTAGGGTGCGAGAATGTTTGATTCTCGCAGGCTGCATCATAGCTAGGTCATGAAGAGTTCATCGTCTTCTCTATAAGCAGGGTGCGAGAATGCTTACACATGGAAAAAACGAGTGTTTTCTCGAATCTTCTAGAAGGAGAAACTTCCATGGTGAGGTGGCATCCGAATGGTTTGGATCTTACTCGCTTTCATGATTTAGTGGGATCATCCTAACCTCCTTACCTTATCCTCTTCAGCTTATAAAAGGAGAGGAGCTCTCATGGAGAAGGGCTAGGTTGTTTTTGGCTTGGGATTCTTAGCTTGGTTAGAGTGGCTTTGAGATTTGCTTTGTCAAGATAGATTGTGAGTAGCTATCAGATCCATGGTCTCAAAATCCTTGGAGCAAGAAGTGTGTGGGGAACGAAGGATAGTTGGAAGGGACCTTACAACATCAAGGCCATGGTTGTAATCTCTCTTTCACATTTAATATGATACAGTAATACGATTCTTTCCTATAAAGCTTGTTGTGTTTTATTGTATGATTCATTGATCACATACATAGGTTTATATTGAGTTTATGCTATTACTATCACTTTGCTTGGTTGTGTTCTTTTGCAGGTTCATCATTGTATGAGCGTTGGAATGAAGCTAGGATGGCGATAGCAAGAGGAAGCGACATTTAAATGGTATGTCACCTATCCCTCTTTAGTTAGTAAATTCAATATTTAAAACTTAAGGAAAGCATCATGTTCTGGTGTGTTTTGTTCTAGATCTAGGTGGATCTAGGGAGATCAGTTAGTGTCTGCACCTACCAATTTATCCAATAACACTCTTGCCCAGATTCCGATGAAAAATGTTCAAATGGACGAAGTTGTCGCCGATATACCCCCGAAGTATGATTTACTATTATCTAGATCTTGGGGAGCCAAGCTCAGGGGATCCCTTCAACTGGATATGACCTACGCCACAATCCTTGTTTTTGGTGGACAATTCACACGGTTATACAGGGAAACACAGTTGGCATATACAGTAATTGATCCACATAATCCTAACAATTACCCTGTTTACATCGTCGATCAAGACCTAGGAAATTGTATTCTGTCCTTCGACGATACTGAAGATAACTGTACAGAAGAAAGTGACATCGATGAAAACAAAACCAAAAAATTAGCTAAAAAGGTGTACAACAATGGAATTTGGAAAATGTTCTTTGATGGTGCTTCGTCGTGCGAAGGGACAGGTGCGGGAGTGCTTTTCGTAGCACATGAAAATGAATTCGGTGTTCCCTTCTCTTAAAGGATACAGTGGGATGTAGACTGTACAAACAACATTTGTGAATATGAAGCTCTAGTCCTGGGTCTGGAAGCTGCCAAGAAGATGAACATAAGGAACTTAGAGGTCTATGGAAATGCTGAACTAATTGTGAAGCAGGTAAATTGGTAATATCAGGGCAAGCACCCAAGACTGAGGTCCTACAAAAATTGCCCCTAGGATCTAATGGAAAATTTATTTTCATCGGTAAAGGTTCATTTCATCCCACGAGCCGAAAACCAAAAAACCAATTCACTGGCCAAAGCAGCTTCGACTTTCGCACCCCCTACCACTTTCAAATTAAAATACCACATAGAGGTAAGGCACAGACCATCCATACCAAACAACATACAACACTGGCAGGTCTTCGAAGATGACGAACATATCAGGAAGTTCCTGAAAATGGTGGGTGATTTCTCCTAAACCCACATTGACCAGGAAAACCAAAACGATCATACCTGGATTATGCAGGAAGGGGAGGAGCCTCAGGAGTTTCGAGAGAAAATTGCAAATCATCGCCTGCTAGTGTTAAAAAGTAATCAGATCCCTCATGGCCTGATACCTCTAGAAAGGTTGTTTGTTCAAAACGACATGCCTCTGAAGTCCACCTTGCAACCCCAACCGGAGGAGGTCGAAGACTGTGACGTGGGCACCACCAAAGAGCCTAGAATAGTGAAGTTATCAAAGTACCTTCCTCCTGAGATAAAAAGCAGTATAAGGACTTACTCGAGCGGTATAAAGATGTCTTTGCATGGTCTTATGATGAGCTTAAAACCTATGATACCTCTGTGATCAAGCATAAGATACCTTTGAAACCTGGTGTTAAACCCTTCAGACAAAAGCTCAAAAAAATCAACCCCATTTTACTCCCTGTGGTCGAAAGAGAAGTGAAAAAACTATTAGACGCAAAAATAATTGTACCTCTCAGGTACTTTGACTGGGTGGCGAACTTAGTCCCGGTTAGGAAGAAAAGCGGGGAGATCAGACTGTGCGTTGACTTTAGAAATCTAAACAAGTCCTCTCTCAAAGATAACTATCCTCTGCCCAAAATGGATCATGTTTTGGAAAAAGTAGTCAGCGCAAATAGGATGTCAATGATCGATGGGTTTTCCGGTTACAATCAAATTGCTCTCAACGAGCATGATAAAGAAAAAATAGCTTTCACCACCCCTTGGGGCACGTTCATGTATGACAAAATGCCTTTTGGTCTCATGAACACATGTGATACCTTCCAGCACGCTATGGATATCGCCTTCATCGGTGAAAGAGATAAATTCCTGGTTATCTACCTCGATGACCTGACTGTCTTCTCTAAATCCGACGAAGACCATCTGTTACACCTAAAGCAAACGTTTGAAAAATGCCGAAAATTTGGTTTGTCTTTAAACCCCAAGAAGTCTCACTTTGCGATGCAAGAAGGTAAACTCTTGGGCCACATTGTGTCTCGGGATGGAATTAAAATCGACCCTAAAAGGGTGGAAGCTATAGACACCATAAATATTCCTAGAAATATAAAGGAGATTCAATCATTTTTAGGAAAAATAAACTTTTTGAGAAGATTTATCCCAAACTTTGCTGAAATCGTGAAATTGATCACAGGTATGCTAAAGAATAACAACGAAGTGAAATGGACGACAGAGGATAAAGCGTCGTTTGCACGCATCAAAGAAAGTTATCAGCGAAGCACCCGTACTGGCAAGCCCTGATTACCTAAAGGATTTCCTGATTTTCTCGTTCGCCTCCGAACACACAGTGGTGGCAGTACTTCTCCAGAAGAATGAAGAGGGTTTCGAGCAACCAATAGCCTTTTTTAGTAAAAGTCTCAGAGATGCTGAACTGAGATACGATATAATAGAGAAACAAGTGTATGTTGTGGTTAACGCTTTGAAGGCTTTTAGAACTTACGTGCTTCAGTCCAAGGTAATCACATACATTCCTACCAGTTCCGTGAAGGATATATTGGTTCAGCCTGACAGTGATGGAAAAAGGGGTCGGTGGCTCACTAAAATTCAAGAGTTCGACCTAGAGGTAAAACCGATGAAACTAGTGAAGGGACAAGGTCTGGCTAAGCTCTTGGAGGAATCAAATTTCAGAGCACTCGGAATAAATAACCTGCAAGGATACGAAGGACATGGGGATGTAAACGAGCCCGACGACCAAATAGATATCTCCAAAATCGAAGAGAAGTTTGCCCTTTCAGATTGGTATAAAGATATAGTGTCCTACCTACTGACCCTGAAATGCCCTAGCGATCTGCCTCCAGCAAAAGCCAGGACACTGAAACTGCATGCGGTGAAGTACTGTATATCCGAAAGTCAACTGTACTGGAAGGACCCCTTAGGCTTCCTACTGGTGTGTTTGGTAGAATCAGAAACAGAGGGGGTCATAAACGAACTCCACGAAGGAGTGTGCAGAGGGAATCACGCCTGGAGGGCAACTGCTTATAAGATCCTGAGGGCAGGATATTATTGGCCCAAACTTTTCTCAGATATCAACGTCAAAGTCAGAGCTTGTAACCCTTGCCAGTTATTTGCTGGAAAATAAAAGCTCCGAGTGTTACCTTTGGTTCCTGTCAAAACCGAAGCCCCTTTTCAACAATGGGGGTTAGATTTTATAGGCGAAATCAACCCACATTCCAGTGCTCAACACAAATGGATCCTCACCGCCACATATTATTTCACTAAATGGGTGGAGGCTATTCTGACTAGGAAGGCGATCGACTTGGTGGTGATAGATTTCTTGGAAGAGAGCATATTGTCCAGATTTGGTTGTCCCTGAAAGATAGTAACGGATAATGCCCAGGCATTCAAGTCTATGGCAATGGTTAGCTTTTGCCAAAAATATAGCATCATATTGGGCCACTCCACAACATATTACCCTCAAGGTAATGGGTTAGCCGAATCATCAAATAAAAGTTTAATTACCATAATTAAGAAGGTGTTGAGCGAAAACAAAAGATCTTGGCATGTACACTTAAGGTACGCTTTGTGGGCAAATCAGATAGGTACGAAGAAATCCATTGGTATTTCCCCTTTCCAAATGGTATACGGGACTGATGCAGTATTACCTATAAATCTGGCCCTCCTAGTAATGAAGCTCTGGCAAGATGAGAAAGAAGAGTCAAACCACGTCACAAGAAGAATAAATCAGTTGATCGAGGTCCAACAATGCAGGACCGAGGTGGACGCAAGGATGCATAAATACCAGGACAACATGAAAGCGTTGTTCGATCATAAAGCCAAAAACAAGGATTTCCTCCTCGACGATTTGGTTTTGAAATGGGATGCTAGGAGGGAAGATTCGGCAAAACATGGTAAGTTTGATCATATATGGTATGGACCATTCAAAGTCTCAACTTTTGAAGGGAAGAATTCATTTATGTTGGAGAATTTGGACGGAAAAACTCTCAGCGCCTCTGTCAACATGCGTTATTTAAAGCACTATATGCAATAAATGAGTCCCTAATCTCCATTGTATATATCGGTTTGTGTTTCCCCCTTTTTTTATATAAACTTTTCGGTAAGTTCACTTTCATCGCAAATAAAACAGGTTGTTGTTTTCCTAGAAGTAGAGACATAAATTTTGACACCCAGGATCCCATAAATCCTGAAGACCTAATACTCTTCGTGTTGTTTCATACAGGCCTCCGAATTACAACCCAAACTGCGAAAGGAGAAAGCGAAGGTTAGGTATCCGGAAATTGACCCACCTGAAACAGGTGACAAAGAATATTTTTTTTTTCAAGAAGAGAATGAAGTGGTAAGGCAAAGGGATGAATTTCCGAAGTATCTGGGTTTTCAAATGTATCAATTTAACACAATAGTGGTCTCACAAGTATGATGTGCCCACCTAAGTTAGGATTGCATGATAACATCCTGTTTGTTAAGGTCCATATCCTTCTCTCTTTCCCCTTTTTCACCCTTGGTCCTCTCTCCTTAAGATCTGACACCTGCCCATACCATCCATAGAGGAAAAGAGATTCCGCTTCAATTTGGGAAACTGGCGAAAGTCTCCGGAAGCAAGCTGGTCTTCACAGCTCCTCGATCCCCTGCTGAACAAGACCATGCATAGGCAGATCCTAACTCTCTTAGGTCTTTTAACAGTTTTCAAATGGTTAGGTCTTGCTCAAATAAAGACCCCTGGAAATGAATTCCCCCCTTTTTTCCTACGGACTAAGGCATTGTGAAGGTTAAGAGAAAGTTGGTCTAGAGCACTCAAAGCAAGTTGATAGGCCTCTGTTGCGAATTTTACACAAATATCGCCCCTGGTATAATTTATACTAATTGATTGCCCCCACTTCATTTTCCAAAAATAAAATATAAGACATATGGTGAAAGGAAATTCATAATTGATTGCCCCCATCTAGTCCAAAGAGATGATGAAAGGAAATTCATAAAATGATTGCCCTCGTCTCAACATTTAAATGCATAATTACCTTTTGAAGTGGTGAAAGGAAATTCAATAAAGAGGACCGGACAACTTCACCGAGGTACTGAACAGGCTCACTGGCAGTGAAGCAATGTCTGAGATATCTGTAAGATTGTCACACATAAATCATACTATGCTTTGGTAATTAGCTTTCTCGAAACTGGATCTACATCTTAGGTTCATTGCAGGCCTCCATGATTAAGCATGGATTTTACTTCGTTTTGATGCAAGCCAAAACCTACAGCACCTGTTGAATCTTGTAAGATTTGTTTGGACCGTCTTAAGCAGACCCAATTTCAGTGTCGAGGAAGGGAAAGTTACCGTGGACTGAGGCTGAGCTTAGAAAGCATTATGGGTTTTGTAAGCTTTCCATAAATAATTTTGAAACCTCAAGGTTCTCTCTGTATCCTCTTTCTCAACTAGTTTCTTAGAAGCAAATTGATGACTCCATTTGCCCATACAGGCATTCGGTCTACTGTTCTTCTCATCCCGCGAGGAGGCGAGATCCCTAGTTGGAGCTTATGTTGGAGCCACCTTCTTCTAAATAAGTGAGATGTTATACTTAAGGCCAAAAAACTAGTTTTTGGATTTCGTTTATTTCGTGACACTACCCACTGTCCTTAGTATCCCGACACGCGAAGTGGCGATAACGGTTTTAAAGTTTACCTAGGTTAGTGTCAGGAGTAAATCACTTTAAACCTTAGTTAAGCACTACTGTGATTTCGCGACTTGGCGATTGCTCTCCCAAAAAGCAGTACCTTCGTAGCTCCGAGTCGCGAAGTCGAGATATTCATTAATTAAGTGTGGGCTAATTAAGAGCTTAAGTCAGATCACGAGTAATCAACTAAATTGCATCATCACGATTTCGGGTTTTGGGGGCTCAAAGGTTAGGAGTGAAATCTTTCGATATGGAGAACGCCAAAAAAAGGGGATTAAAGACTAAAACACACTTAATTAAAGGAACTAAACTGGATTAATCAACGCATTAAACAATCTTTAACACGCACCGTCTACGGAGTAAGTTTTAAATGTTTTTGCGTTTTTTCGTGTTATGACTCGTCAAACATTTATGGCATTTATTTGAACTGCGGCGAGGTGACAGATAGTAGGATCTCATTTTTACTTCTAAATCTTTCTATTAAGCGATTTGACCGTTCTGTTCGCAAGGACACCAAGGGTTTAAATGACCAAGATAGAGAGTTTTTCCTTCATTATTTCAGTTCTCATTTCTATTTGCGCGCAACACCATTTTACCAGGTTAATCGCTGTTTGTGATTTTCAATCTTTTTGACAGGTGGTCCAGTTGCAGGTTTCACTATCATGGCTCCACGAAAAACGCCCAAGTCAGCTGTCGAGAGTTCATGTCAGGGTTCAGACGTTGTTTCTGATACCTTGCCCCGAAGTATTAATTCTATCAAGACATGTCATACGTTTCCAACATCCTGCAATCTGAGTCGATAAACTATTTGGATGATTGTAGCGACAACGAGAAGGATGAATTATCAACCAAATACAAAATCGTCGCTCAAGCAGAGATGCACAAAATAGCGGCGAGGCCCCAACTTCTTCCCTACTGTGATATGATCAGGTGGGCGCTGGACCATGTGGACATCCCGACCAGGATGATTATCAGCGAACAGAAGGTGACGATTGGTACCTTCAGGCCAGAACATTTGTGGGCAATGTATAAACTGTCACCCACCCCGAACCTTACTCACAATGTCGAATTCCTAGAAGGTTTCAAGAAGAAGGAGTGCGAGCAATATGAAAAAAGTTTGTCCGATCTGATCAAAGATTGGGTTTCACACCCCGCGAAATTCAGGGCTGACACCAACGAGATCTATTCAATCCCTTCCTTGGAGCCACAGTTCAAGTACATAGCGATGATGACCTGCAGGTTGTATGCGAAGGAAGACACTACCCATTTTTTCCTCCCATGGGTGCCACTCATTCATACAGTGGTTGAGGGTTTTTCCTTCGACTGGGCCAAACTGTTGTCCGACAGTCTGACCAGTTGAATTACTGAATATCGAGCACAAAGGGCGAGTAAGAAAGCAACTTCGTTCTTTATGTCTGCTTACATCATGGATGCCATCTGCTTCATGACACCCTTCCCACTAATGAACTGGAGCTGGGCTCCATCTAATACAGAGCCTATTCATGTCTACCACTCGAAGCTTTGGGAGGATAAGGCCAAAGAATTCATCTACGAGATCTTCAACTGGGTAATGGTGCCATTGCATGTCACCATCTTTGGCCAGCTGCCTCCCAGGATGTCAGATAGCGTCATGACCAACCTAAGTAGCGTGGAAGATTGGTATCTAGAGGCAGAATTTTCGTATATCAGGGTTTTTGGCACCTCTATCCCTCCATATGCTCTCTCGCTATTCCTGCCAGATAAGTTATTGTGTTGTGAGATCGCTAGACAGACTGTGCTCGACGAAATAAGCAAAGAGCTCAAAGGAGTATCAAAAAAGGTATGGTCGCCCTTCCCTATTCATATTGGTACGTATTCCTTGTTAAATTTTGGCCACGCCAAAGCTGAGGCTACGACTTTAGAAGAAATGAAGCTGGTGGATATTGAGTTCAAGAAGCACGAACCTAGTAAGGTTATGAGAAATCACCTAGTGAGTTGCGGCCTGAAGAGATATGAACACGAGGATTCCCCCCATGATGAAATATTCTGGGGCGCGAGGTCCTTCTCTGAAGTCCTAAGTCGGATTCAAGCCCTGCCACCCGGAGATATGGCCGATTTTTTGAAATTCCAGGAGCATTGATGGAGTTGTCTCCCCCAGATTTTACAGGGTGAAGCCCCAAATATTTCAATTACAAAGCAGACGGAAGCCAAAGGTGCAAAGGACTCAAGTCCTAGAGGGGAGAAAAACCAAGGGAAAACAGAGTAAGGAGTTGAAGTCCCCCACAAGCAGGAAGGAAACCCTGAAAAGGGTACGGTAGGCAAGCAGGCCCAAGGCCAAGCAGAGATACCCTCGAAAGGATCGGGTGACTCACTGTCGCTCACGTCAAACAATCCGGTCACAGAGGTCACCCCAAAACAACCATCCAAGGAAATCGACAGTCCGATTGCTATTATCACACCCTTACAATTCACAAAGGGGAATCCCGATCTGGGGTGGATTTTCAATGAAGAACTGAGACCCATTTCTATAGAGAAGCTGACTCCTAACGAATTTTTCTTTGACAAAAAAAGAAAGGCCATGGTGAGGCAAGAATTATATAAAAAAGAGGGCGTAATGGCTAAAAAATTTAAAATCATGACAGATGGGAAGGCCGCGAAAGAGGAAGAATTCGCAGAGGAGATAGCCTGGACATTAGGGGCTTATGCTACAGCCAATCAGTACTCAGTTGGGACTTTGAAGGCCCAGTTGAAACAAAAGAACCTCTTGATCAGTAAATTGGAAGCTAAAGTGGCTACTGCTGAAGCAAATGCGAAGGATGAGGTGAGCAAAAGCCTCGAGCAAGCTCAATAGCCGATCTGTAGGAGATCGAGAAACTTAGATCCGACCTTGAGCAGGTGTGACAGTCGACGCAAATCAGCCAAACGCAGGTAAGCCAGCAGGGGCAACAAATTATAGAATTACAATCAAAGTTAGACGTTGCCGAGAATCAGGATTTAGACATAAAAATCTTCGGATCCCAAGTTGTCGAAATCCGACAGAAGGTATTAACGGCTCAACAAGACTTGCTTGTAAAGGTAGGGACCATTCAGAACCACTTTCAGACGATAGATCAAGGGTTATAAAGTATTGCCTTGAGGGAAAAAGAAGCCGGGGCAGCTTGAGTTGCTTTCCAAGACGTTGTTATAGCTACGACGAAGATAGAGATGGTCGACAGCTCCAAATTATCCATTGCATAACAAACTAGAGGGAATATCTTGTTGAAGGTCTGGGAGCAGAATATATCAGAAAGCAGGGGGAGAGCCAATGAAGTGATGAATTCTTGTGAGGAAACGTTTGCTTTGATAAATAAAAGTTTGCTAGACCTTGATAAGGAAAGCAATGTTGGGACGCTGGGCAAAATCAATATAGTTAAGCACCTGCTGGACATGAAAGAAAATGTGGAGAAAGAGCAGGCAAAGATATCTCAGATAAGATAGGTCAATATGGTCCAAGTGGACAAATGGCTAGTGCAGCCAAGTTTACAATTATGCTCTATCATCACGGAAGACCAACAAGTAGGGGAAAGGTTGCCAAAGCTGGCAAAGAGTTGTTACACCTTTGAAGCAAGCAACCAAGCAGAGCCTTCCAGGTTGATAGCCCAGTTGGTGGAGAGGTGTGTAATTTGCATAGAGCAGGCGAAGGGGCAGGTTTCTGGTGCTAAATAATGACAGATGTCAACTGGTTCTATTTCTAGAGCCGGAAGGGCAGAGAAAGGAAGGTGCTCCGCCCTTATGAGGGAAGACAAAGATGAGGAGATAAAACGCTCCAATTTTCCATTTGTAACTGACAGTTTTCCTGACCGATCGAAACTCTAGATGTTCAGAATTTTGTTTAAATAAAGGAAAGATTGTAATAGAAGTGGCTTTTTGCCAGTGGTAGATGGTAATAGAGAAAGTTCTTTTAAGTCAGGATTAATACAAAGCGAATTGAAGACTCCATATTTCGTCAAGATTGAGTTATGTGTTTTTCCTCTGTATTACATGCTTCATGTCATTTTTTACATATATGTCTCCGATGAATGTTTTAGCTACAATTTAGTATAACCTCTACTGTGGTGATCAGATTCTAGGTATCTAGTTATTTACAGTTTTTCCTCTGTATCGGCTACTAGCAGGTACAAGACCTATGAATTATTTAGATCTCTACATTATACGCTTTCATCAAGGTATTCCTGTCTTTTCTTTTTCTGCCACAGCGTGGGATTCCTTTGAAATTGATGCCCCACATTGTTGGCAGATCTATGTATTCACACTCGTTTTCAAGATTTTAAACTCAGTTACGGAAAATGACCTTCGGTCTCGTTAAACCCTTCGATTGGCTTCACTGAATTTTCCCTGTATAATCTAAAGTTGAGATAAGCACTTTAAAACATCCACCTTCTTTTAAATCTTTGTTCTCCCCATGACTGTACCCATCGTAAGACAACCCAACATCGAACCCGGTCTATCGCATCAAACTAGGATCACTTTGAATCTTTTCGATACCATACTTAAGACCGCCACCACCCAGACATAGCTCAAACGTTCATGGGCCACCATCGAGCGGGATATCAACATTCAAGAATTTTTGGAAGCTAGAGAAAGACAACTCAGAGATTGGCCATAGCTTCATCCCCCGAAGTTGTTTCTTCCCCTTCCTTTTCTTCCACTCTTTTTAGATGCTTAGACTCTACACTTTATAGCCTTAAGTGTAGACTCAGGAACAACACCCTCCAAGGGTCTCAAGTCAAATGTATCATGGCAAGTAAAATCACATTTAATAGAAGAGCCACCTAAACATGTGAATCAAAACTACCTTATCAAATTAAACAAGTGCTAAATGACCCTATGCAATTTTCCAAATTTAGGTATGGGAGGGTTGTCAAGGTGACCTATTGGGTGAATCATTCCTCAGGTCAGGGGGTGTTTCCTAGGTGGACCCTCTCTAAGCCATGTAAGGAAGATGAAATGGATGGGGGTAAGACTTTTGGGCATGGGGTTCATGACATACAGGGGTTCATATTGTCTCATTTATGGGTGCCTTTGTAGAGAGTGTGTTGCACCTTCATTTTCAATGCAACCTTTTTCTAAGCCCATTATTTGCCATTAATTAATTTTAGTCCAGAAAAATTGGGTACTCCAAATGGGTAACATAAGACTTGAAGGAAATACCACAATGTCACTTGAAGTCGGAGGTACATAGAGTGCCATATGGGTAAAATAAAGGGTACAATGCACTTGTGTAGATCCCTCAACAAGTGGGACATTTATATATGTGAAATTTTCTTTTGCGGGTCTTGAATTCTTTTAAGAGAAATGTTTCATTGTTCTCAAGACCTCTTTGGGNAAGTTGTTTCTTCCCCTTCCTTTTCTTCCACTCTTTTTAGATGCTTAGACTCTACACTTTATAGCCTTAAGTGTAGACTCAGGAACAACACCCTCCAAGGGTCTCAAGTCAAATGTATCATGGCAAGTAAAATCACATTTAATAGAAGAGCCACCTAAACATGTGAATCAAAACTACCTTATCAAATTAAACAAGTGCTAAATGACCCTATGCAATTTTCCAAATTTAGGTATGGGAGGGTTGTCAAGGTGACCTATTGGGTGAATCATTCCTCAGGTCAGGGGGTGTTTCCTAGGTGGACCCTCTCTAAGCCATGTAAGGAAGATGAAATGGATGGGGGTAAGACTTTTGGGCATGGGGTTCATGACATACAGGGGTTCATATTGTCTCATTTATGGGTGCCTTTGTAGAGAGTGTGTTGCACCTTCATTTTCAATGCAACCTTTTTCTAAGCCCATTATTTGCCATTAATTAATTTTAGTCCAGAAAAATTGGGTACTCCAAATGGGTAACATAAGACTTGAAGGAAATACCACAATGTCACTTGAAGTCGGAGGTACATAGAGTGCCATATGGGTAAAATAAAGGGTACAATGCACTTGTGTAGATCCCTCAACAAGTGGGACATTTATATATGTGAAATTTTCTTTTGCGGGTCTTGAATTCTTTTAAGAGAAATGTTTCATTGTTCTCAAGACCTCTTTGGGCGAGCATCTAGAAGGTTATAATTTTGGCTTTTATCTTTTGCCAACTTCATTCCCTCTGGGCCTTCAACCCCTTCTTCCCATGAAATGAGGTACAATCCCTTCTTGGGTCAGTACACCCAAAAATCCCAAAAGACAAGGAGACGAAAATGATGAAGTGTGAAAAATGATAAGTATGATCGAGATTGGTATGATGATTTATCAAGGAGACCTCCCGGTAGCAAACTTTTCCCAAGGGTGACCGCTTACTAGGGCTCAATGTCAACCACCAAGGTGAAACATGGCAAAGAGCATAATTTCCAAGCAGACGTTCTATAATCAAAATCAATTTTAAATGCAACATACTCAAATGCCTCAAGTATTAAAGTGACACTTACCACAATACCCGACTTGTACCTCATTCGGAAACATGCTAATGTGGTGAATGCTATCATGATGAACCAAAGAAGTGTGGTGGTCAAGTGAGTCTCCATCTATGTAAGTGGACATCACGAGTCAATCTATCCTTCGACACTCCATGTCTGCAACCTGAGATCCTCGAGACATTATCTCCTTAGTTATCCCTAGAAATGGGGGATAACACTTACTAAGACCAATATAAGCCTTATTGTGGACACATTTTGTTTTAAAATAATATATTCCATTAAAGCAACAACACATATCTTGGTAATGCCAATCCTCCATCAAAATAGTCTTTGTAGTGGTAGACATTTTTTTGTTTGTTTGTTAGAAATGCCAGTCACTTGCAAGGCCAACATTTCAACCATTGACTAAGAAACCACAATCCAAGGGCATCTAAGCGATCAAAATCACCCAGGGATTGCACCCAGCCCGGGTTGCACCAACCCTTAACATAGTTGGATTTTTGGGTGTCTCCTCCCAACTAAACACACCGTAAGTGTATTGAACTCGGGTCGTCTAACAAACGAAACCCACACTTTAACCGATTGTACTAGATGGAATTGACTTGCAATGATAGACATTAGTAAGATTTAAGTTTGCTTTGATGATTATAACAATTTACAAAACACCTTGAGTCAACCTAAATATCCTCAACATTTTTATATTATCCTTAAGTTATTCCAAACTAATTCTCCTTATTCTCCTTGCTTATAAATGAAGAGTTTCCTTCTCTACTTTCAAAACAAGTAATACTTACACTTCAAAATTTTGGATCTTACTTACATCAACACCACATTAAAAAAAAATACAAGTAAAATTGTTTCTCAAATAAGGTTCTCATAGGATTTATAATATTAATAAAATGCCCAGTAATAAAGGATTTGGCATTTTTAATCTATCTCTGCTTGCTTCGTTTCGCACCAGATCTGAAATGAGAAATCCAAGCCCATCTACCACTCCTTATCCCACTTTCGGTCCAGGTCCGTCCTACCGCCTCTACATCTTTACCCATCACAGATTTGGGTCCATAATCTTACTCACTTGAATCTCGCTCTCTCTACTTAATAGGATCACATTATTAACCCATCTATCCACGCTGACCCAAGTGAAAAAGAGAATAAATAGTACTGTTGATTGCAATACACAATACATATGTTATGCTCATAAAATTTACACTACCATAATAATCATTTACATATGTTATGGAGGAGGAGACAACATAGTAAAATTATGACAAGGTTTTCTTACACATATAGAACTATGGTATTATATTTCTCTTCATCTGGAACTATGGTATCATATTTCTCTTTCTTTAGTGTACTAGTTATTATTATTATTTTTAAATATAAATTTAACATTTTTAAAATTTATAAGAATTTTAGAACTATGTTATTATATTTCTCTTTCTTTAATGTACTAGTTATTATTATTATTTTCAAATATAAATTGAATCTCATCTAACATTTTTGAAATTTATAAGAATTTTTGAAATTTGTAGACATTGTGAGTGGTTCTTGTTATGTATGATGAGAACTCATCATTTTTTTGGATTATTTTCATAAGAATATATATATATATATATATATATATATATATATATATATATATATATATATATATATAATTTTAATGAAGACATTGACATTATAAATTTTATGTGCTTTTCTTAAAAAAAACAAATTTCACAAAAACAATTAAAAAACTAATTAGATAAAATCTACATATTTTTAAAAATCTTTTAAACCTAGTAAATATAAATTGAATTTCATCTAACATTTTTGAAATTTATAAGAATTTTTGAAATTTGTAAACATTGTGAGTGATTCTTGTTATGTATAATGAGAACTCATCATTTTTTTGGATTACTTTCATATATATATATATATATATATCATTTTAATGAAAACATTGACATTATAAATTTTATGTGCTTTTTTTTTATAAGTTTCCTTAAAATTTTTTTTTCACAAAAACAATTAAAAAACTAATTAAATAAAATCTATATATTTTTAAAAATCTTTTAAACCTAGTAAATTAAAAAAAATAAAAATAAAAATAAAAATTCTCACCATAATACAATTGCCAATTTTATTGATTAAAACTCTTCATACCAAATCTCACATTAAATGCCTAACTAAGAATATCCATAAAATATTATATAAATTAATACAATTGACAAAGCTTCAATCAAGCCTTTCAAAATCTTATACAGAAAGCTTCAATCAAGCCTTTCAAAATCTTATACAGAAAGCTTCAATCAAGCCTTTGAAAAGTAGTCTCCATTATTTCACAAATTAAACATCATATATATTTATATTTTAATCAATCTGTCCTTTCAAAATGAACCTTCATTTTTCAAAAATAAAACACCAAATATATTTTAAAACAAAGAAAGCCATCCCCGGAGAACTTTGCAGAAGACATAATCTCATTAACCTAATAAAACACTTTACACAATTAAAAATCTAAAATATGTGATTTTTAGTAGAACCAAACTATGAGATGGGCATTAGAAATAAATGATTTAAATTTAAAACTAGGAGATAGAGATCTGGATGGAATTTTAGGCGAAATCCAAAACCAGGACGTAGGTGCAGAAGCCATTGAATAAGGAAGCACATGGTATGTCTGAGAGCATACAAGTACAGGTCAAAGGATCGAAACCTCTTCTCTTCTAATGGTGGCCACGCTCTTAATCACATGGGCTGCTTCTTCTCATTCTATTCATACTGGCGTTGGCATTGGACGTTCCCGAGTGCAGCATTTATTATATGCCTCATTATCCAATCCTCTAACCACTCCTAGAAGAAGAGGAGGGGGATGGAGCTCAAACCAATTATTTTGCACTGCGTCACTTATTGTGAATAGGAATAATAGTCAAGGAAAAAAACGCAACCCTGCAAAACCTGTTGATAAATCAAAGATAAACTCCAATGTCTCCCCTCACAGAGCAGGTTAAAGTTTAAGCCTTTCTTCCGCCCAAAAGTCTACTTCATTATCCTAAAGAATAAGTTATGCTCCGTTTACTATGGACTTTTTTCTGAAATAGTTTGCTTGTCGGTCTATGCTTTGGGTGTTTGTGTGCGTTGAAGCTTCCGCGGTGCGGTTATTGAGGATAGAGCAAGGAGGAGCCTTTGCGGACTTACTAAATGCAGATTACAGGGAAAGTGCTATCGATGATGAAATGGATTATATTCAGCGCACTCTCGGTTTCCGCACTAACCCGCTGGACGCCAGGAATACCAGGCTGGTATGCTCATTTTCCTGCCTTTGTGTTGTTGTGGTCTTTGCAATTTCAATTCCCATGGAGCCACCACAGGTTCTCTCCTAATCGTGGTCAGGTTAGGAGCAACAATGACCTGTTAACATTTCCCTCTTAATTAGGACATAGGTTTTTCTGCCGTTCCGGTTATGAGGCATTATCTGTAGCTATGCCAATTTTGGAAGCTGGCTTTGGCTTTGGGGTGCAAGTTCTTAACTCTGGCACTAAAATCAGTGATGGTATCGGTGTTATGCCTCGTGGTCCATCTTTGACTGATGGTTGGCATCTATGTGATTGTTTTGCAAGCTATTACTACAGTGACATGTCCTTATAATGGCTGATGGTTATCATCTACGTGATTGTATTGCAAGCTAATGCTACAGTGGCATGTCCTTACGATGGGATTTTGCTTCACATTAATAAGTACTCTACACTAGATACGATGTGCTAAGAGCGTGATCATATGGAACTTTCACTCTAATGTCGATGCATCTCCCTTATTTTTTTAATTCATCCAGGACATTTGTACGTTGAATTGCGTATGCAAACTGTTTTAGCTAGAGACCATCCAACAATATTAATATGAGGTTTGCCAAAATGAAGCCATCTATAGTTGACCAACATCAATATTAATAGCTACAGGTCTAGTTAAAAGCTATATACAGAGCACAGCATTTGTACTTTGATGATAAACTCCAACAACCTAGGCTAAATCCCAGTGTAAGTTGTGAGTGTTAACACTCGCTGTCTGCACAACACAACAGATCCAACAGACTCCCAGAAATGGATCAGCATATGACAAAAATCGCAACTTCAAGTGGAACTTCTTAGCCATTCAAGGGCCTAGGTGTAGTGTTGTCAGTCCTGCAATCATAGCAGAGGTCAAGAATTTCCATTGCAGGCCTTGTGCGAGGTCAAGAATTTCCATTGCAGGGCCTAGGTGTAGTGTTGTCAGTCCCGCAATCATAGCAGAGGTCAAGAATTTCCATTGCAGGCCTTGTGCGCGCCTGTGCATACACACATTTTTTCCAAGGAAAAAATCATCGTTTCTATTCAAGGAGAAATAAATCACACTTTTCATGTGCTATTGCACTTACAGAACAAAAGAGAGGAGCACTACAGAGCCTCCTTTCATCTACAGATCTCAAAATTGAAAATAAAAAACTGCTACTTATATATAAGTAAACTTTTTTAACTGTCCAAAATTAGAGCCATTACAGGCCTGAGTTTCGACAACCAAGCTTGAAATCATAGCATCTAATATTTCTTAATTGCAAGCATAAAAAGCATCATAATTTGATCCCGCTAGGCTCAGAAACATAACTCTTGCAATCTTCAGATTTTGTGTATCTGCTTTAGGGATAACTGTCTTCAAAGATGCTTGCAATTTCCTCTCTGAGCTCCTCAAAAATCACCCTCCCCTCAGCAACCTGGTAACCTTCCTTTGAGAGCCGATCTGCCTCTTGATTATGTTCTCTTAAAACATGCGTGAAAGTAATCATCTCAAAGGAATTTGCTATATCTTTTAACTGGTCCGCTAATATTTTTAAATGGATATTTAATAGCTGGCCAATTCCCTTCATCCACTTGATCACTAAATTTGAATCTACATATACCTGAATATGCCTTATATTTTTGTCCACAGCAGCTTTTAATAAAAGTCTAAGTGCCATCAATTCTGCAAAGTTGTTAAAACCCTTTCCCAGGGCTTCCTTCATCCTAATTGAATGAGATTCATAAAGATATAATATGCAACCAGCATTGCTGCTATCCTGTAGCCCTTGACTTTATCCATAAAAAAAAATCCCAAGTCTGCTGCTTATTAATTACTGATACCGACATCTGCCTCTCTGGTATTTTAGAAGCAGTAGCCATTTCTCTAATCTGGTATGCCACTTGAAAGGAGGGAATCCCTTTATCTTCAAAAGAGCAAGGAATTTTGAGCTAGCCAGACTCCCCAACTAGTCAAGAAGGGTACTGCTCGCCATTCCTTCAAATCCTTCTTATCTCACCAAGCATTTAAACACTATTCTACAGAGTCACTGATCCACCCATCCTTAACACCAGTAAACTGATCAACCTCTGTCCAAAATTGCTGGACATAAGAGCATCTTATAAGTAAATGAGTTATAGTTTCTTCTTCTTCTCTACATAGTATGCAGATTCCGGGCACCCATCTAGCTCGTTTTTGCATGATTTCCCATGTTAGCACCTTATTCATTAGTGCTAGCCACATAAATAACATTGCTA
>ML812018.1:157735-174291 GCA_009831015.1 Picea engelmannii
CCAGGATAAATGCTGTGTCTCTTGTGATTGTGTATTTCTCAGTGATCTTGGATTATGCTATTGTTATCTAATGAAATGCAAACATCTATAATAATGGATTAAACATTAACACTGGGAAACATATACTGTAGGAGACATTACCATCGCTGCCTCCAACTCTCGGGCTTCCTCTGAGTGCACTAGATCTAAGATCCTTTTGGATCTACTGTCACTGCTTGGACAAATGTCCTTTTGCCAAGTGTACATCTCCTGCAAACACCCTCATGATATAACTTATATACAAGTCCATACCTCTGAAATTTGTAGTACCATCCAGCTTGTTTTCTAATCTGAGATAGTACATCATCTCAACAAGAAGTCAAAAATCTGAATCAAAAGGTTCAACGAAAAAAAATGTCAACAAGCCTGAAACCCTAAAATTTCAACTTTGACGGATAGTCAATCTGAGAGCACTAGTAGGTGCGCTAGGACAAGGCGAGTTGCTCTATGCTAAATTTCTCCCCAACCCAGCCCAATAAATGCTCAGTGAACTTTACAAAAAGTTGCTGCAACTGCCATTTTGGGGTGAAATTTCAGCTTTCATCAAGTTGCAATCTGAGACCACCAGGAGGTGCGCTAGGCTAGAGCGATCTGATATATGGCAGAATTAATCTCAGCGTCCTCCAGTAAATTGCTCAACGAGCTTGAAAAAAACTGTGCAGCGACAATTCTCAACAATGTGGCCTTCCATTTTTGCTCACGATCTTCCTTCCAGTGATTAGATTGTTCTGAAGGTAACTTGCTCTGATACCATGTTAGATTTTCTTACATTTTCAGTAGCAATAGATTTACCAGAGTATTTTGATCTTCTTTTAACATTCAACAATCATATACTGAAAATATAAGCATGATCTAGAAGTAGATAGACAAGCACAAGAAGACACAAAGATTTATCTTGGGAAAACCCCAAACTCGGGGAAAAACCCAACCAACTTTTCTTAGAGAGAATATTTCTGATAATACAATACAACCATGAACAAGCTCTATTCACAAGAGCAAAACCAACAATGAAGAAACCCTGATAACAAGTACTTATCTCTTCTTCTTGTCAAACCCTAGCGAGGTAGACAACTAAGTCAGCTCACAACCCTAGCGCAACTCTTCTAGAGGTAGCACACAAAAGAAACTACCAAGAACCACCAAGAACCCCAATTGCAGTGTCTCCTAGGGTTGCCTCAGACTTGCGCCTCCTTTTCCTTGCCAAGATGATGAGTTTAGTGTGTGTAAATGAGCAAAGGTGTCACGTTTATTTATACTAGTTCAGTCACTTTACTGGGGCCAACTTCTCTTCTGTGGTCTTCTATTTCTTCTTGGGGCTTCTTCAATTGTTCAATGGTCTTCCTTTGACTTCTTGGAATCTTCCTCTCTAAGAAAAGTTGTTCAAGAGGGAATACCTCCCACTGCTACAAAACATCTACACAAGGTATACCACAAGTGGTATCAGAGCAATTTGAACCTTGCTGGCCTGTGGAAGACAACCCTCCTTGGTCGGTGGCCATTCTACCCCTCTTTGGCTTATAATATATATATATATATATATATATATATATGGGAGAAATGGGCTTCAATGCCTATTATTATCACATGATTTCTTTCTTCATTAATTATATAGTTTCTCCTTCATTTTAGAAAAAATTAGAAATTGTTAAGGTTTTTAACGACCCAGATCCACTAGGTTGATCATTTCTTTCTTCCATCCTATTTTGGTGATTAAAGGTGCCAAATGCCTTGTAGATACTCCATCTATGGACAAAGAGTATAGTGGGTTGGCAAGATAGTGTCTTTTCTTTCTTTCTATCAGGGGATGACTCACTTCCATGTTAATCCAACTCCAAATAGGCCTCCACCCCAAGTCCCATCTCACTTGACTTCTAGAGAAGTTCTATCTAACCAATGGTGCCACAAACCTCCAAGCCTCCCAAATAGTCTGGCAAATGACAGATCTAGACACCTTAAAAAGTTGTGGCGACGAAATGATATCACACAGCCTAATAGAATTTTCCATGGGATGGACTCCTCCAGGCACCTACCAATCCATTTGGCACCAATATATGAACTTTAGTCATGACATCTATAGACCAAGCCCACCCTCCTCTTTAGGCATAGTGCACACATTCCAGGGGACCATAGGGAGCCCCCACTCACTACCATACTTAGACTGGAGAAAGGATCTAAGGATCTGCTCCAATTTCTTGAATTGAGCTCGAATAGGGAGCTAGTGAGAGACGTAATAAATATGAGAAGCCTAAAGAATACACGAAATCATTGTAAGTTTCCTGGTTAGAGGAGGATCCTTATATTTCCACACTAAAAGCTCGGATTGCAATCTATTGAGGCATCAATTCCACATGTCAACAATCGAAAAGACCAGCCCCAAAGGGGATCCACAGATAGCGAACAATCTCACAAGGTTTGATCCATTGCCACACATCAAGAATCCAACTTGGAGGATCATCACACTCAATTAGCCAAGAATCAGTTTTCCTGTCACTGACTAAAGTGCTTGAGGGTGTTGCAAAAAGTATCCAAGCAACCCTTGGTAGTCTGAGTCGAGTCTTTTTCTAGATGAATTGATAGAAAAGAGTCATTAGCAAGATGATTGTTGATCATTTTCGAATCATCTAGGAGAGTAACATCACAGATTCTGCCTTTAATACTTGTAGATTCCAAAAGATACCCTAAAGCATCAACAGTAAGAACATACAAGTAGGGGGTGAGATGACATTTTTTTTTGATTGAGCGATGAAGAGGGATATGATCTGTCAGTGTATTGTTAACAAAAACAAGGGTTGAGGCATTGGAGAAGAGAATTTGAATCACGCCAACACATTTTGAACCAAAACCAAGCTACTTGAACATATCTGTGATAAAATACCAATCAACTCTATCATAGGCTTTATCAAAATCAATCTTAATAAACAAGGATTCCTACCCAGTCTTCTAAGCCCAATCCATGGCCATCCATGCTGAAATAATTGTGTCAAGGATGAATATGCCTTGCACAAAACCAGTTTGCTCCTCTCGAAAAATGCATGAGGCAACTCCATGCATTTTAAGTGCAAGAACCTCAACCAAGATTTTATAAGACACTAAGGAGGGTAATGGGTCTATAACCACCAATGGAGTCGCAAGAAGCATTTTTGGGAATCAACTTAATAACCCCTTGATTAAGAGATGTTGTCAACTACCCAAAAGAGAAGGCCTCATTAGCCATGCGACAGAGATCATCTCCAAACAAATACCACATTACCTTGAAGAATTCGCAAGGTAATCCATTAATGTCAGGAGACTTACCATTCTTCATAGAAGACAACATTGCAAAGAGCTTCTCTTTGGACAATGAAGAATCCAAACAGTCCAATCTTGATCAATCACATTGACCTTCTTGGGGACTACTTGATAATAGGCTCGCCTGGTTTCAACAATAGAGTCTGAAAGCTAATAGGGAGAAACAATATGCCAAAAACGTGTACCAAACAACTCCCTAATCTTGGAGGTGTGCACCTCCAAAGACCCATCCTCCTAACGGAGACCCAAAATCTGGTCAGCAGAGACTTTACATTTCAGAAAATCAAAAGTAAAATTTGGAACCATCATTGCCTTCACAATCCACTATAACTTGGCTTAGACTCTGGCTCCCCTAGTAATATAATGCTCCATTTCACTGCATCTGCCTAGGCCCTGGAGCGTAGTGTTATGCAAATCCTCCTCCAAAAAAATGCAGACCTCCTCTAGCTTCCTATTGTTGATGTTTTACTTATACAACTAGCAGTTACGGTTCTTCTTTATTATTATAATCCTTTAGCACATTAGCTGCATAAATAAGATCACTGAAAGAGAGGCAATCACAGAAACAATAGAGACACATAGATTATCTTGGGAAATCCTCATGGGGAAGAAAACCCAGCAAAAACTTCCTCAATATAGATAGACCAAAAACCGAACAAAAGATCCTCCTCTACTCCTTCACTAGGAAAGAGTAGCGCACCACTTAACCAAGAGATACCAAGAGATAGACCAAAACCCTCCTTGACATCACCCCCCAGTTGCAACAACTACTCCTCCAAGACTTGCACACTTTTTCCTCTTGTTGCAGAGCACATGAGTGAGAGTACAAATGAGGCACTGACCTCCCTTATAAACAGTGGTTTGGCCAGCCTAAAATTAGGTCTGGGATGACCTGTCACTTTACCCTCTTAATTTACATTTAAGTTGTCAAGGCACAATAGGGATGACTTTTACAAAGGCACAATAGGGCCTAATTAACAAATAATATAACGATATTATTCAACATTCCCTCTTTGGTAGAATATTCTTCGAAGTTACAATATTTCAACACTCCCCCTTAACAAGAAGGGAATTCTACTGACAACATCAATAACAATTGACTGAACTCAATACAACATCAAGAGGAGGAGGCATCATCATCAACATCTAGAACACTGTCTGTCATATATATAAATCATCGAAAGTTTTTCTCATCATCATCAGTAGAAACTGAGCATCGTCATTATCTGCAGCGCAGAGCTGGAGTAACATCATCATCATCAACAACATGAAGTTGGAACATCAACAACACGAACCTGGAACAACAACATCAATGGCAACAGAATGAGACAAGAGCATCGACAACAACAACAACAACAACAACAACAGTGGGCACTCCGACAGACTGTCCATCCGGACCTTACGGGATCTGTCCAGGGATAATAAAATCCCCTAGGATATAAATCCTAACGAGCTGCAACACTACTGACCACAACAAGTATATACATACATAGGCACTTCGACAAACCATCCATCCGGACCTTATGGGATCTGTCCAGGGATGATCAATCCCCTAGGATATAAATCCTAATGAGCTGCCCTACTGGTGGTCAGGATACCATAGTATCATCATCATCAATGTCACTCCCCCTTTTGAAGGAAGTCCTTTCGGACTACACCAAGCTTGTCTCCGAAGTAATCAAACTTCACACGAGACAGAGGCTTAGTTAACACATCTGCTACCTGCTCATCTGTGCCAACATACTGGAGCTTCACAACTCCCTTCTGTAGCATATCACAAATGTAGTGGTATCGGATCTCAATGTGCTTTGTCTTATCATGGAACACTGGGTTCTCTATCATCTTTATGCAACTCTGGTTGTCACAAAAGATGACAGTAGCATCCATCTCTAGGTCAAATAGACATGTCAACAACTTTCGAATCCATATGGCTTCATAACTGGCGGAGCATGCTGCAATGCACTCTGCTTTTGCCGTACTGAGAGCAATACTGGATTACTTCTTGCTTTGCCACGAAGTCATGGCTGACCCTAAACTGAAACAACATCCTGAAGTGCTTTTTCTATCTGAAGCACTTCCAACCCAATCTGAATCAGTATAGCCATACAATTTGAAGTCACAATCTCCAGTATAACAGAGGCGATAGTCCAACGTACCCTTAAGGTATCTCATCACATGCTTTGCAACTACAAGGTGAACACGTCTAGGCTCCACTAGATACTGACTCAAGGTGTTCACAACAAAGCATATATCTGGTTTGGTATTCGTCAGATACATGAACAAACCAATCATCTGTCTGTATAGAGTAACTTCAACTATTTCTGACGAAGTATTAGCCAATAACTTCAGATTCGTCTCCATAGGAGTGGACATGGTTCTACAGTTTATCATGTCGAATCTCTTCAAAATTTTCACAACATACTTTCCTTGACTAAGGAAAATCTCTTTTGGGCTCTTCCATACTTCAAGACCTAAGAAATAGTGCATCGGGCCTAGGTCCTCATTTCAAATTCAGTGGCAAGCTTCTTCTTACAATCTGTGATGAGATTTTTTTCATCTGTCAAGAATAAGTCATCCACATATAGCAACAATACAACCTGTCCATCATTCTCAATCTTGAAGTAAAGGTTGGGATCAACTTTACTCTTGGTAAATCCCAAGCTCATCAGAAAACTATCAACCATACCAAGCTCTTGGAGCTCGCTTCAACTTGCAAACACGAGTCTTCCTGTCCTGTACTTCGAAACCAAATTTTCACATCACATTGTACCAACCTTGTACACTTGCTTAGCTGCAACTCAATCTGCATAATCATGTGTTGGTTCTATGTGCTTTTTGCAAAGCACTATTTGTCTCACTGCCTTAGAGTATGTCCTCTACTTTTTCTGCAACTGTTCCTTCTGGAACCGGGAATTTGCACCTACAACTGCTATCTCTGAAGTTGAGAATGGCTCAATAAATGACATTGAGGGTAGCTTATCCTCTTTCTTTGGAGGTAACTCAATCTTCTATTGTAGTCATGTCTCCATGGCCGGACTAATGTACTGCACCAACTGGCACTAGAGATAACTCAATCTCAAATATAGGGATTGTCATACCTGCTCCTTTTGAATCTCATACTGTATCGGCTTCTTTTAATGAATCATGTTTTTTCTATATATACTTCTTTTGATTACTGGAGCAAGTGTCTCGTCATAGTCTTCTCCCTCTTGCTGGGAGAATCCTCTGGACACAAATCAGGCTTTGTATTGTTATCTGCAACATGCTTGATCTGGTAGATCAATCTTAGAAGTCACCATTGACTTCCCTTCTGGTCTCAAGGAAAAATCCATATCCCAGTCCTTCTAATTGGCTTCCTCCTTTGTCATTGAAACAAGGGAATCTTCTCAGGAGATTTCATGTCTCCTAAAGGTCTCTGAAGCTACGATCTAGTCTTCTCAACTCATGGCATCTGTCTGTCAGTCTTGGAAGACGTCTTTTTTTTTTTTCATCTGATCCTTTCTAAAATCAGGCTTATTCTGAGTCTCCATGCTCCCTCTGAAGCTTGACTCCCTCTAAGTCTATATAATCTTTGGAGCCATTTGCTCCCTCTAATATGTCTCGTCAATGCTATATATCTTTGCATCCTACAAAGTGTCGCGGGCCCATGTTGGTCTCTTTCTGGTTACTACATTGATTCTGGGTAGGTCCTTCTGGCTCTACTAACTCTTCCTAATGATCTGAAGAGTGATTAACTGCACCAAAGGGATTTGTTCGGTCATCTTTGGAGCCTTTTGCTTATGATTTGTCTCCACATGAGATGTTTTGTATCTAGTAGAAGTAGCTTCTTCTTCTTCTTCTTCTGTACATGGATGTATACGGTCATATATGCAACTTGGATAGTCTGCTCCATGCCTCATCTAATATATTGCCTCTTGCAATCGTCACTATAGCTCCCTCAGGGTTATCACCTGTGCCCTGCCCAGAACAAGAACCATAAGGGAGAAACAATAGACAAGAATAATACTCTTTATAATAATAATAGAAATAATAACGAGAACAATCGTCACAGTAGCTCCTTCAGAGCTATCACTTGTGACCTGCCTGAAACAAGGGTCAAAAGTAATAAATACAATAATAAGAAATGAGAACAACACTCTTCTAGTGTTGTGATCAATCATTCCTCCATGGTAACCTGGAAACAAAACAAGAAGTTTCTCCTAGAGATGTTAGYTATATCTGSTAAATGATTACAATAAGCATTTATCTTAATAATGCTCACATGCTACCAAGTATAAAACTTTTCAAAGATTGCTATCACAACTATAGTGTTTACTTGTAATGAGGTAGTTATCAAACTTGACATGTGCAAATTTGAATCTTATCAACTTAATCAATCAAACCTGGAACCTGAAGTCTTGTCTTCAAGAATGAGTGTTGTTTCTTTTCTTCCAAGTCTCCTTCACTCAAGATGACAAGTATTCTCTTCAACCTGTCCTTTGTACTAAGATAATATGCTTTCTTGACAAAAATCCGAGTTAGAGAATAAACTCTATAATCTCAACGTTATTCAATCGAATACTTTTGACTTTAATTTTGACCAATGGTTAGTATGATAGTCATAACTTCAACAGATCAAAATAAAACCTAGATGTTCATAAGATCATAACAAATAGAGGCATATTAAATAGATCAAACCTGAGGTGCATTGTTCCTCTGAATGTGCTGGATCTGAGATCCCTTTGGATCGCCGATTGTTGTTTAGGCAAAAGATCATTTTTCCTGCAAATACCCTTTAAAAATAATGATACAGTTTAAACATATGTAAGTACATACCTCTGACAGTATCGACAGGTAGTGGCACCATCCGCCAACAACGACAATAAATAACAAACCTTTAAAACTTCAAAGGTGCTGCAACTTGTAATTTAAAGGTAGTTGGAGATTTGCTAGGGTAAGGCGCACTAGGACAATAAAAATCAGTCCCAACACTTCACAAAAACTTTCACTGCAACTGATACCGCAACTGCAACTGATACCGCAACTGCAACTGATACCGCAACTGCAACTACAACTTAGGGTTTTATGAAGAAACCCTAATTTCTCAAACTTCAAATTTTGGAATTCTGATCCAAGGACTAGATGCGCCCTCCTAGGGCGAGTTCCTAGGTGTGGTTACTTTCTCCAATGTCCTCAAACAAGGAAAACGTCACACTTAGGGTTTATGCAGAAACCCTAATTTTGCAGCAGCTACAATACTGAAATTGAATCTTGGAGAGGGTGCGCTGAAGCTAGCCACTTCTTATAAACTGTGAGTTGGTCTCTTTTAGACCTGCTCTGATACCATGCTGATGTTTTACTTATACAACTAGCAGTTACAGTTCTTCTTTATTATTATAATCATTTAGCACATTAGCTGCATAGATAAGATCATTGAAAGAGGCAATCACAAAAACAATACAGACACACAGATTATCTTGGGAAACCCTCATGGGGAAGAAAACCCAACAAAAACTTCCTCAATATAAATAGACCAAAAACTGAACAGAAGATCCTCCTCTACTCTTTCACTAAGAAAGAGTAGCGCACCACTTAACCAAGAGATACCAAGAGATAGACCAAAACCGTCCTTGACGTCACCCCCAGTTGCAACAGCTACTCCTCCAAGACCTGCGCACTTTTTCCTCTTGTTGCAGAGCACGAGTGAGAGTACAAATGAGGCGTTGGCCTCCCTTATAAATAGTGGTCTGGCCGGCCTAAAATAAGGTATGGGCCGACTTGTCACTTTACCCTCTTAATTTACATTTAAGTTGTCAAGGCACAATAGGGCCAACTTTTACAAAGACACAATAGGGCCTAATTAACAAATAATATAACAATATTATTCAACATTCCCTCTTAGGTAGAATATTCTTCGAAGTTACAATATTTCAACACCTATGAGCATTCTTCAGCTCCCTCCTCCACTTGCAAGCAATCAAATGACCCCATCCCTGCATAAATTTAACCGTCCTACAAAGGGCCGCATCCCACCAAATCATCCACCTTGTATCACCTTGAGGCTGAGGGGAGAGGTTCCAAATCCAATGAACTTAAGCTTTGAAATCTAGAGACTCCAGATGGGAGACATTCATCTTAAAGAGGAACGAAGGAACCGAATCGTCATGGTGCCCAAAAGAAATGACCGTCTAAATGGGTAGGTGATCAGAACCAGTCATGTCCATTAATACATCAGCGGGGCGAAGATTACCGGAGAAAGCCATGCCATCCTGGGGCCCATAAAATTGATCTAACCATGACTGCACCCTGTTCCAACTTCCTGCCCTGCCAGAAATTACACGATGTGAACCATCCATTATAATCTGAATCCTTCTGATGCCAATTAGGATTGAACAATTGAGGAGCAGCCTTGCATCGAGACCAAGCTTGCTTCTCCATGTTAGAATATAGAAGATGGTGTGCTCGTTTTACCATTGACGATACCTTCGTCACCCAACCATAGGCCGAAGCCTCCCTCCGAGCACCTTAACCTCGACTGAGAAATTCCTCCGGAAGCAAACCCTATCCTGGATAGCCAAACAAAGGGCAGCGCATCTCTCCCCAAGGATAGCGCAACACAAAAGACTGATCAGATAGTCCCAAACCCTAGCCATGAGATATCCAAGCCAATACTGAAACTAGCTGCTGCTGCAGTTGCACCTGCAACCCTCCTCCAAACCTGCGCACCAGACTGCAACTGCAATGCGCACCAACTGGGAAACTGCTGCGCAGAACTGGCTCTGTCTGCAACTGCTGAGATGCTACAAATGAGAACTGGCACCCTGTATTTATAGTAATCTTGCCAGTTTGCTGGGGCCGACTTCTCCTTCTGGGTATGTGTCTGTTCAGTGTATTATTATTAATTCTGGCCGACTTCTTCTCTTGGAGGCTAATAGCCTAATATACATTATCTTCTTGAGCCGACAAGGCTTCTAGGGTTATTAGCCAACTCATTAGGGTTTCTCTTGCTTTCCGGAGTCTTCTATTATCGTCAGGTTCACACGTGTGGGTAAATACCTCCCGCAGCTACCATAATATTAACACTCCATACTAGAAATAATACTACCTGAACCTCCGTCCCTATCTCCGGAGCATTCGACCATATTAAAATCGCTTCCTATAACCCATTCTGCAGCAGGGAGGGAAGACGCTATCCAATCCCAAAGAGAACACCTGTCCAAACTAGCATTGGGAGCATAAGCAGAGCAAAAGCCAACAAGCCTATCCTGAATCAGAACAGTGACCCACACACATCTGTAACACTTTTCTCATAATAAAATCTCCTTGCTACCCTACTGTTGCTTGTTTTTCTTTTGTTTATTTTCTCTTCAATATAAAAAATTGCTGATTTCTCATTTTCTGATGTTCTCACCTTCTAAAAGCATTGATTTCTGTTTCCGTATGCCTGCATCTATGAGTTAACAACTTTCACATTGTGATTTCTTATCGCACTGTAAAATAGATTCGTTATTTGCAAAATTAAAACTACAGAGATTTTATGCTTATACCGACTAAATAATTTCTTTCTGCTATTGTGGATACTGTCACTCACATCATCCACATAGAAAACGTTTTCTAATGAATTTTCTTTTGTAGGTGACTGATATAGTTGCAGGTGTTGTTCGGTGGAAGCGTTATCTTGATTATCTTATTTTTTCACTCTACGATGGTGCAAAGAACGTGAAAGACATGGAGCCTCTTCTTCAGCAGGTATATAATCTGAAATTAATGTTGCCATTTCCATGAGAGATTGAAAAGCTTGAATAAAATATAGCAAATTTTTCCTCCCCTTACACTTTTGGTGTTAGATTTGTGATATAAGAGTGAAACTTTTCAATAGAGAAGCTGTTTACAAGAGTTATACATGTCCTGTGAAAAAACACTATTAAATTTGAGGAAATTTTGCAGTTCAGATGGGCTGAATGGAAGGGTTGTTATGGCAGGATGTTCTATTAGGGCATTTGTATCTTGATTTTTGAAGATGGCATGAAATTTATGTTTTCCATTTTATGGTGATTCCTTGGAAATCTTTTGAGCAAGTTTTTCCTCTTTCCTGCTTCTAGATACTTCGAATTGGTGTCTATGAAATTGTTAAGCTAGGCATGCCTCCATATGCCGTTGTCAATGAGGTAATCTTTTTGTACTGGAAATTTACTATTTCTTTTGTGATTCTACTCTGTTATGATTGACAGGCTTTTCTGTAGATTCTTCAAATCCCATGAATTTTGCTTCTTTGTTGCTTTACGGAATACCAAGAAGATAAGAAGTAACATATCAGAGTCTTCAACAAGTTACTGTAGTAATTCTACTGTTAAATGATTTTGTTATGTGATGGTTTTACTTGCATTCTTGTAATCGGTAAAATATTCTCATTGAAGTCTTTGTTTGGTCAAAATCTCGTCTCATGTCATCTCTACTAATAAAAGTATATTTAGAATATCATGACAGGGTGGAAATAAATTAGCAGTGCAGCCTGGCTGTCCATATTTTTGAGGGTGGGTTAGCCAGGGTGATAAAATTTTGCATTTGAATTCTCTCCTGTTAATGGAAAGAGCGTGTCTTGTATAGTGGCAGTATTTAAGTGACAAGTGCAAATGCTTGAACTGTATGCTATTGATTCATCCCTCCTTTCCACCCCCTCAGCGCTCTACCTCCCCATCAACGATCCTATCCCCAGCACTAGACCACCTTGACCTCTTCTGCAATGGAAAGCAGTCTGTAAAAACTGAAACAGGAACCATAACAGGAACCATAATAACCTGCAACAACAATCAGTTTGAGACTGTTGAAACCAGTAACACCAAGCATGAGCCAATCTACAGCCCCACTGATAAAGCCACGGAGCTGGATTTCCCATTCTGGACTTCACAGATTAAAAACATATTGCAGAGGGTGGAGTTTCTTGAGACCAAGAACAGAAAGCTTCAATCAGAGGTAACAGACCTTAAACAACTGGTTCTCGAAATGAAAGACCAAGAAAACATTCACGTGCAAAACCTGATCAGGGATTCCCCCAATCTCCAATCCAAAATCTTGGACATCAAAAATCTGCAAGAAGAGATGAGATCACAACAGATCCTGTTCAAACAAGAAATGGAGACTCAACAACAAACCCTTAATCCCTGGGTTTAGGTGGGCTGAAAAAGGGAACAGCCCCCCTGCTCACCGAGGTAGAGGAGGTGATAGAATAAACAAGGAATGCCTCCATCAGACCCTCTACAGATAGGCAGTTCCTTCCTCCATGACAGATTTGACTTGAAGGACCTTATCATTGAGCATGCTTGGATGGGCTCCTAATCCACCAGCCCTCCAGGCTAAGAGATCACAAACCTCCCTCCCACACAGGGTCTTCCTTGATGCTGACCTCACTGGAGCCCAGTTTGTTGAGCTCAAGTAGTCTAGGAACTAGGTCACAGGAGCCAGGAAAGAAGGGAAGTGGGACATTATATGTGATCTTAGAGTTGTCATTCAGGACTGCCCCCCCTCTAGGGTGGTCCCGCCCTTGGTCTAAATGATATTTCTGTCAGGGTGGAGGGGGTCTCGTCCACCATCTCCATTGGTTGCTGGAATGGAAAAGATGCATTCTAGTCCTCCCTAGGCACACTCCAAGACGTGATTGGGTCCTGCAACCTCCTCTTCCTCACATAGACACACGCGAGCCCCATGTGGGCACCACCTCAAATACATGGGTAACACTAGACTTGGTCATGTCGGCAAGAGACACGTTCTGACAACATTAGAGGTTCTGGTGGGGTCACATGTCTCATTCGCAATTCTCTTTAGAGATGGGTCTCTTTGGTGGCCTCAAATGAGCATGCTAGGTTCTTGTGGGTTTGGGTACATTGGCATGCCTTCCTACCTCAGGATATCTACATTGCTGTATGCTATTTCCCACCAGCATTGTTACACTTCGCACTCCATAGAGACTTTGAAGGGGACCCTTTCCTCGACCTTTACCTCGACATCTCCTACTACTTCACTCTCGGGGAGGTCATTCTTTTGGGGGACTTCAACACCCGTACCAGAAACTTATAGATGTCCCTACATGATAGAGTCGAGGATGCACTTTTCCTCTAGGAGATAGAGCTGCAATCCATGGGCCTTCATAGGAGTTTTGATGACAGGGCTGGGCCACTCACATTTTTTGGGAGACACCTTTTACAGTTGGGTGAATCCCACAGTTTATTGCTCTTGAATGGTCTCCCCTACTACCTAGGGTTAGGGGGTATCACTTGTTTATCGCACAGTTGGGGGTTAGTGTGGTGGACTACTTCTTGGCCAACCAAGACCTCCTCCTGCACATTTGAGATCTCTCTATCTCTCCCCTCCTTTTTGTAGACCACATCCTCCTCATCTTCTCCCCCTCCGCATCCACCCCTCCTCCCCCCACCTCCATGTGCCCCCCCAAGCCCCCTCACACCACCTTTCATTTCGACAAAGATTATGTTTCATGTCATTGGACATAGCCACAATCAAGTATGAGACTCTCTCCAAGTCCTTAGAGGAGGCGGCCCTTTATTGCTACCTCCACTCCACCTGACAACACACCCATATGCCCAACATTGGTTCCTACCTCATGAATTGGTGGCTTGACGAAGAATGCAAAACTTTGCATAAGCAACTTCACTTCACCTCTACACATGACCCCCCATCTCTCCCTTCCTTTTGCAGGACTTACCATTGCCTCCTTTGCTATAAGAAGCGAATGTTCTTCTTATGGTGGAAATGTGTACTTTGTGCAACCCTCCTCCACTCCCCCAAAACCTTCTAGCATATTCTGTTCCATAAATGCCATGCCATCCTCTAGTCCATGTTCTCCCATATGACCTCCCTTTACGATGTTCTCGGGCAGACCCCCACCCATATTCCCTCCCCTCCCTCCTTCATGCCATCTCTTTTCTGAAAGAGATATCATGAGAGCAATCAGGGTTTTGAGCACTAGTAGGGCAATGGACGAGGAAGGCTTCTAGGCCAAAGTCCTCAATCATGGCATTTGGTCTCTCGATTCACACATTGCTTATTTATTTAACCATGTGGTCTTCTTTGGTTTCCCCCACTGGACCAAACACATCATCCACCCGATCCACAAATTGGGGAGTAATTTTGATTTGAACAACTACCAAACTATAATGGTTGGTCACACATTTTCCAAGCTTTATGCCATAGTGTTAGCGCAAATTTCCATCCTCCAATTGAGCTGATAAACTTGTTATAACAACGATGAAAACTTGGCTAATTCGAGGAGAAAAGCCCCAAATTGTCATGGGTTAGACCCCTCTCCGTTTGGCCTGGTGCTTGCCAGCCTCTGAGGTGAGTCCCTAGGGTGATTTGCTGCTGTCTTAAAGTCTTATTTTCTGCAAAATAAGATAAAAAACAGTGGCTGTAACGTCTTGGACAGCGTGTTAATTCCATCCAAAACGAGGGGAAAAAATAGTTTGTTTGCTTGGAGGGATCCTGCAGGCTTAGCACAAGAAATATGGAAGAGGAAAAGAGGAAGAAACTATTCAAAAGATCAATGAAATCACAATGAATAGTAAGAAAACGACTAATCTAATTGCAAAATTTACAAAGTACCATCAAGAAGAAAGGTCATAACACAAACACAAAACTTCTTTACTGATAGGCTTGCAAAAGGGTTGGTTGCGCCACAATTGGCAAGTCCACAACCAGTACAATGATCTCTTCGCTCAAAGATAGAGTAACTAGACTAAGAAAGAGAGAGAGGAATGAGAGAAGAAGTATGCTAGTTGCTGCTGAAATCCGACCATTAACCAATGAAGACCATCCAATATATAGGAGAGGAGTGTGAAGAAAATAGGAGTTAACGTGCATGAGGGAATAAGTGTGAGTGAGTAATGCGCATGCTGAGTTAAAGGATCACATGTGTGAGAGTGCGAGGGATAGTTAAGTGAAGGAGTGGCGCATGTGTGTGGATAAGAGGGAGTTAATGCATGGAAATTTGAGATAATGGTGAGTGAAGTGAGGGATAAAATGAGTTAAGTGAGGGAATGATAAGTTAAGTGAAGGTAAGAATGAGTTGAGTGTTTAGTTAACTAAAACACGTCAACACACACCAATTATGCATGCGCTAGCCAAGGAAGAGGAATTCGCCCTATTTTTTAGGGATTTTCCTAAATTTTAGGAAATTAGTGTTTAAAAGCAATTTAATGGGAATTTTGGGGAATTAATGCATGGAAAGTGAGAATATGGAAAGTGAGAGAAATAGAGTGAGAAAATTAGCTTTGACTGGCTAAACTTTCTCTCGGGAAATGTCACCTCACCCATGCGTCCCCCTTTTTAGCTCAATTAATTCTCATTTAATAATTAATCTTTGGAAAATGCGCCCTTGGTCAATGATGCCATGTAGATGCCACATCACCCTGAAAATCTGCCACCTGTCAGAATATGAGCTTGCCACTTGTCATTGCTGGAGATGACGACCATTGCTAAAAGTAGAAATTTCCAAAAATAGCCACCTGGTCCCAAAAATTTAAAACTTTTTGAAATTGACCCAAATTCTCCAAAAATGCTTGGGATGACTAGGAGACCACCACCATGTGTCCACTGCTAAAAGTAGAAAGTTCTCACATGTCCATGATATTACACTCATTGGATTCGATTTTCCATGAAGAATTCGAATCCACAATCATAATCTACATGCGAGCCCTGGTGCTCAACCTGCTAAAAATAGAAATTTGTGCCTAATCATCTCGAAAAAGATCCAAAAGACTCAGAATGTCTCAAGGATCAATAATATGTGCTCAGAATCTGCATTTGGGGCATGGAGCTCAAACTGCTAAAAATAGAAAGTTCTTGCATGTCGCCCTGAAAAGTGCTATGTGATGTTCCATCCCCAAGATTAGGCCAGCAGGGAGTGACTTAGTAGTCTATATGTTCCCGTAGACTATAGTCAGGCACAAACAGGGAACCAGATGGAGAAATAAGGAGGAATTAAGGCTAAACGATAAATTAAGCCTAATTACTTAGGGAAAATCACTTAAGCCTAAGTCAACGAAGAAATAGAACAAAAAGGTGATAAGGGGGCGACTTAATGGACAAATATTTCCGCTTAGGAGAAAGGGCGCCTAGGTTAAGTGATGTCAACGGAGAATTAGGTCGGAAAGGGTATATAGAGAGGAATTTGACCTAATTCCTCATTATGCATGATTATGATTTGATGTTGAGAGCTTCCAGAGGAGGAGGAGAGACGA
>ML812018.1:249704-261956 GCA_009831015.1 Picea engelmannii
TATGAGAACCTGTAAGCTTTAAGATCTTGCAAATAAACTTGTTAACAAAAATGGTGTCACCTACACAAGAAACTTGAAGAGTATGTTAGTTAACCAAAACATGCATACACATCAAAATCTCTAAATGTAAATGAACAATAGGACAAATACAAGCAGCAATCCCCAAACTCCAACTAGATTGCAATGGGAGAGAGCTTGTATAAATAGCCAAAGGTGAAAATCCCCAAGAGAGGAGGGCGCACCAAGTGGACATGAGAGGGCAGCCAAGTGTAAAGAGCTAGCAGCCAAGTGTCCCATAACTCAAATAGGTGACAAGTGTGAGCTCAAAGGAGAGGGAGAGGGTGCCACCTCTCAAGGGGTGGGCAGCCCCCTCTTGGAATGTGCCACCTCTCTTCAAGAGGGGCACACCTCCTCTTGGTAGATTCTTCTAACTCATAGAAATCTTGCCCACTTGATCTCAATCACATCCCATTTGTCTCCTATGACTTCCACATAGCCTTTCTAGGCTTTACTTGCTCCAATTCAAAACATGTTTCCCAAATTTTAGTACTTGCTGATTTTTTATGATTTTATTTTGACTTTTTTGGGTTTTTTGAGCAAAAATTATTTTTAAGTGATTAAAATCACTATTTTTGCTCAACCAAGTGGGTACATAGGTAATATGGGTGCTCTAGGTCCAAAAATGAGCACCCCCATGGCATATTAAGTCCCCTAGTACCACTTTTTTAATACATCTTTATTTTTTAATTAAAAATTGTCGAATTCTGGCAAAATTTTAATTAACTGAAAAAATTAAAAAATCCTAAGGGGGACTTAGCACATTTCCATAAGACTCTAGGAGTATGTTTAGCATGGTAATATATATTAGACACGACTTAGATCCATGCTTAGGACTAACCATGGGGATATACTCCAGCTATGGAGGGATTGAGTGAAAAAACTCATAAATTATAAATTGTCTGAACGGCAAAATATAATAAACAAGTGAAAAAACACTCCAGAGTATAACTCATGCTTAGAACTAAGGTGGCTAAGACCTTTTACAAATTCATCATGCAACATCTCTTATTACAATTTTTATGGAAACGTGAAAAAGGTTGGTCTTAACGACCGGCTGAACTTCCGAATTCTGAATTTTGAACATGAAAATGTTCAATCTTTGGCGGCTCGCTGGAAATCCATCCTAGTGCAACTTGGTGGATAACAGTCACGAAGAGGTCAGTTGACCAACCGAGGGGTGGAGGTCAAGGGGATACATGGAGCCTCACTAATATGGACTCTGAAGTATAGTGTGTCGCTACCTTCTGTTTGTAGAGCTCAAAGCAAGGATAGATTTTGGTAAGAAGTTGACCACTAAAGCATGAACATCATCAAAAATATATTTGAACAATATCTAAAAACCTTAAGTTGAATAGCAAAAATTTTTGTGGCAGCATATCTAGCACTTCTAACATCTAATTTGTCAACATTTAAAAGCCATCATCATTTATGGACAAGACAACAGATTTACTTCCTTTCTTTCATGCCAATTTGTTTGTTAAATTGGAGCCCTTTAAGCATTCAAATGTGTTCAATATTTCTAGCTAACTTGTAGGTTGTCTCACTAAATTGATTCCTAGTCACATGGATCATATACATAACAACACCAATCTAAAATGTCAACATGAAATGGTCAGCAACATAATGCATAATAATGTTTTCCATTTTGAAATAATTAAGCTACTTGTTACCCTCCAAGTTGCACTTGTTGAAATATTGCAACTGCAAAGAGTATTCTATTTATTATTGAGTTACTATTCATTAGATCAATCCCCTTTTGTGGATTGATCATGTCGGGCATTGTAATTGACCAAATCCCCTTTTGTGGATTGGTCAAACCCTAAATATATTATGCAAACTGAGAAGTCGGCCCCCAGGCTAATTAAAGTGGTTTTAACCACTAAGAAGACAAGTCGGCCCTGCCCAGTGAAGAGACACCTTTCCAGCATCTGTCAGTTTGTATAAATAAAGGAACTCAACGCCTCATTTGATCACTCACTCATTCGCTCACTCAGTGCGCAAGTCTGGTAGTTGCAGTTGGGAGAAGAAGGAAGAGAGAGGCGCATTGCTCAGTAGAGGATATTCTCTAGTGTTTGGTTTATTGTCTTGGCATTGTATTGGCTATCTATATTAAGGAAGTTTTTGCTAGGTTTTCTCCCTCATGAGGGTTTCCCTGGATAAATGTTGTGTATCTTGTGATTGTGTTTCTTTCAGTGATCCCATCTATGCTATGGTTATCTAGTAAATTGAAAAGAAACCTAATAATAGCTTAAACCTTAACACCACTAAGATGGACTTGCAGTTGAGTCGCCAAAGTTGAACAAATACTTGTTCAAATTCAGAGTTCAGAAGTCCAACCGGTCATTAAGGCCCTTCAAATTTTACTTCTTCTTCGTCTTCACGCATTTTCCATACCCTGATGGGGAATTGTAATAAGATGAGCTAGCATGATGAACTTTGTAAAAGAATTAGCCCCCGAAGATTTAGTACATTACTCTAGAGTATTTTTTCTACTTTTTAATTATATCTTGTTGCTTTACAAGTAAGTTATAATTTCTAAGTTTTTTCACTCAATATCCTCCAAAGATGGAGTATGTCCTAGTGGCTAGGCCTTGGTGTGTTGTCTAAGTCTAGTGTCTAATGTATATTACAATCCCAATTATCACTTCTGAGTCTTATGGAAATGCACTAAGTCCCCCTTGGGATTTTTTTAGTGTCTTCAACAAATAAAAAATTTACCACAAAAACGGAATATTTTAATTGTAATTTATGTATAAGTTTAATAAGTGGTACTAGGAGGCATCATATGCCTTGGGGGTATTCAATTTCTTGCTTAGAATACCCACTTTACCTATGTACTCCCATTTTGTTCAGCATTGAACAGGGCCAAATTCTGGGTGCAATTTCAGTCAACAGCAGGTTGTACCAGAAGCTATACAGCTACAGCAAGGATTCTTGAGTTAGCTGGGCCGTACAGATCTTGTGGAGAGGAAAAACCCTGCCCAAAAATTTTCTGTATGGAATTTATGAATTGTATTTGTTATAAAATTCCTCAGAAGCCTCAATAAGAAGCCCTCCTTTGTTGGTTTTTCCCCACACTGGGGTTCCAGGGTACTTTTGGTGTCTGTGTGTTTTTTACGCTTGGTTTATTGTATGTTTCCACTGCAAATTTTCTATTTTATATCTCAGTTGTAGGTTACTGCATAAATTCAAATTTTATATCAGCATTGATAATTCCTGGTTTAGTTAATTTATTGGCAGCAATCTCAGTGACTGAGATATAGGTATAAATTTCAACATTCTCTCCTCGTTGGACCTCCGACATTGTTCTTTGTACCCACTTGAGGGATAATCTCTAAAGGGCCAAACATTTAGATTAGATTTACTTTTTGTTTCACACTTACTTTTTGGCAATCACAAAGTGGCTTGCAATTCATCAAGCCACTTCACAAATTAAACCACTACTTCAAGCAATAACCTTAATAATAAAATTTGTCAAGAGCACTTGCAATATACCCCAACATCAGCATTTTACATCTTGCAGCAACTTTTACATTATTGGCACTGGTCTATATTTCCTTTGTTTATTGTCATTTAATTTCAAGTATTAACATTTGCTTTCAGTCTATATAATTTATGGTGAAGTGCTTTACTTGTTTTATATCTTTATAAGCAAATTCTATTATTTGTGTCATATATGTTGCTAGAATAGTTGCTTTGCTTTTGTCTTAAATTAAACACCTAGATTCATTTTTGTGTTATAGATTACTTAGCCTTAGTTTATTTTCTTAGGGACCACCCCCCTTGACTTCGCTAGGAGTTGACCTAGATGGAGGAGTCGAGTGTTGAGTGATAGCATCTCAACTCGAGCTTGCCCCCAAGGACACACCCAGTGGATTGAAGATTTCTTTCACATTACCCGAGGTGTGTATAAGGCGCCAACACTACTAAAGTGAGATCGGCCCCTTTAGTGAGCAAAAACACTTTAAAAAGGGCTAAAGGAGGGGGATGTTCTAGCATCTGACACATGGCCAGTGTAGAGGGTGTCCATGTGGATGTAAATATAGCCCATTTGTGCCTCGAAGAGTGTGACCAATGCCTCGAAATCCATGAGACTGCCTCAAGAAATGTGAAACTGGATAATCATGTGCAAAATCATCTCCAAGGGCACACGTCCAAAGTGTGGTACATACATAAGAAAGGAGGGTTCATGTGGGGTAAAATAAGGTGTGCTAAACCATGGGTGTGACAACCCTTACAAAGTGCAATAACCTTTTACATAGCAAAGAATAAGTGAATAGTTAGGGCCTCGTAAATCATGTATCCTAGTAGATCCAACTCAGAGTGCCCGCATACCTACCCAGAACATAAATGCCCAACTTAGAGGGAGTTGCCACCTCCAAGGGATAGTCGATAGAAGCAATAAAACCAAGCACCTTGCGAATGGGGACTAAAAGGACATGCCATGACCATCCACCTGCGGGGATCTGAGCAACCTCTAACCAACACTTGTACATCAAATCATCCCATCATGGCCATGTTATCAAAGGATTTGTACTTGTGCAAAGGCCTTCACAAGATGTCAATCCTGTGTAACAATTGGAAGTGATTGTCACTGTCACCTACACAAATACTTCCCTAATTTTAGTGTTGGATGGGGATCCAACACAAGGGAGGCTTCCCTAGTGACCTCAAGGGATCCTATAGCAAGCTAAAGGCAAGTCTATTGCCCCCTATCTTGGTCACTCAATGAGATAGGCTAGGTCTAGGAAAGTGGGGAGGTTGGAATTAGTTATAGGAGGTAATTGGTTGACCTGTGTGAAACAAGAAGTATTCCAATGCATATAATAGTCAATTGCCAATTTATATCACCTACTAATTGTTGATGTTTTGGTAGCTGCGGGAGGTATTAACCTCCAAGAGTAACCTTTGTACTTAGATTAGAATATTCCGAAAGTAAGAGAACCATTAAACAGATGTGTGGAAACCCTAGAAGAGAATTCGACCCAAGGAGAATAATAATTAAGAAATAAGAAACCCAAAAAGAGAAGTCGGCCCTGCCAGAAAAAGTCAAAGTAAATTATATTTGCCAGAAAAGACACGTCGGCCCTGTGGGAAAAGTTCACTGGCAGAATAAGTATAAATAAGGTGACACCTTAGCTCATATGTACACTCACTCACTTAGAGTGCGCAAGTCTAAGGAGGAACTTAAGTGGCAGCTAGGGCGCATGTTTGGAGAGTTGTAGTTGCGGCTGGAGTGGGTGCAAGTCTGGAGGAATAGTGTAGCAGTCTTTCTGGTATTTATCTTGTGCTTCTCTTGGTGTAAGGTACGCTATCTTTGTATGGTTATTGTGCTACTATTGCAGCAATATTGTGGCTAGGGTTTATCTGTTGGTTCTAGTGTAGACTTGCCGGAATTATTCTAAGTAAAGGTTAGTGTGCTCGGGGGTGGCATATGTGAATGCCTATGGTTGGGTGACAATGATGTGACATTGTCTATGGTTAAACAAGCATACCAAAATTTTAACACTAATCACCTCTAGATGTTAGATATCAAGTAAAACTAATTGTTGTTGTAAAATTGCAACAGTAAACTAGTGTATATCAGCAATAAGTATTTTGCAACAGAAGCAAGAAATCGGCCCAAAACAATTAGCAATTATATTCTAAAATTAAGCCCTCAATGCATAGATCAATATCCAATCATCAAAAAATAGTTTTGAACTGATTTTCCCCCAATATTAAGTAAGTTATCAACAATTAGTAAAGCCCTAATGGTTGTAGAAAATCTTTTATCACAGCAGCAATAAATTCTCTTTGCTTGCCAAGCGTTGAGTTAGGATTAGTGAGTGAATGAGATTAGGTATCTAGTTATTAAATCAGTTTGAGAGAGAGAGAGAGAGATTTAGCTAATGCTAGGGTTTTAATCATCACTTGCAATCATGAAGACTGGTGTCCTTTTCCATCTTAGAGCAAATCGAGTCAATGCAAAGCACTCAAAGGAGGCTAGGTGCAAGAGAAAAGTTGACGGTTTAAACTCTAGGATTATCCTCTCATAAGCCTAGGTCAAATCTCAAAGGAAAAGCCACTAAGGTTTATCCTCTCATAAACCCTAGGTGTCGTCCCACTTCTTCTAATGCATCTAGCTAAGGGAATGGATGGAAACTAGGTCTTAAACCCTAGGGGAATAGTGAAATATCCATGATCCAACGGATCTGGATAGATCCTACTGAAACTGATGTCTCGGCACTCAGATCTGATACTCTGGGGGTTTCTGGATGCTTTTTAGTTACTTGCTTAAAATGCTTGGTGATTTTGCATGTGTGTCATATAAATAAGTGTTTGAGCAAAATATATGATGCATGTGAAATAAAGGAACCAACACAACTCAATAGCATGCATTATGGAAAATAGCAGGAAATACAATGTGCATGTAGGAAATATAGGAACTACTCATCAGCTAGATCTCATAAGAGTTTCTCGTTGTTGGAATATAATGCAAAACAACAAGAAATACCCATATACAAAAGATCAGGAAGAATCGGCAACATGCATGCACAGATCTACTAGATGCAATCTCGGATACTCACAGCAATTACTGCAAATGTCTGGAAAGTTCGCCCTGCTGGCAATACTCGTCTGATCTGCCTGGAAACCATCCCTAATGATGCACCTTGACGTCACAGCTCCTCCTAGTGACTGTCAGACTGAAGATCGATCCTCTACTGATCAACCTAGACCCCGAATGGGACCCCCTGGGGGTTTGCGCCCCTCTTCTGGACAACTGATGCGCCCCAGTGATTCCACCGTCAGAATCTGGCGATGTATGGCTCAAACCGAGCACCCTTGTATTCTCTGTACTGGGTCGGGAGGGTTTCTCCGGATTTGTCCCGGTGAACTCTATGGAACCCTCACTGTACTTCCCCAAGTGTTGCGCACTTCCTGGCTACCTGCTGCGCACCAGGATATTCCTCCGTCAGAATCTGATGAATGATAGCTCAAAAGAAGCGCCCTAGCTCCCTCTCAACAGGGTCTGAAGGAAATGGTGAGATCTGGCATGGCCTCATCCAACTACACAAAATTGTCTCTAACCCTTGCGCCCTCACTGGCTGCACTGTTCAATCTCTGAACTAAGTATACTAAATACTGATCTGGCACGGTGAAATACCTGGATGGTATCTTCGATAGGCTAGGGTGTGTCTTCCAACACCAAAACCGATCTGGGTGGTGGTTTCCTCCAAAAATCCACAAAACAGCTAAGAGGTTGACTTCATCCTCTGGAACTTGTTCTCAACTCAAAATCATAACATAATGAGGAATTAGGTCGAATTCCTCTTCTTATACCTTCCCCGATCTAATTTTCCATTGACATCACTTAAGCTAGGCACCTTTCCTCCTAAGTCGAATGTGAGTAATTAATTAAGTCCCCCCTTAACACCTTTTTTCTTCTATTTCTCTGTTGACTTTGGCTTAAGTGACTTTTCCTATGCTTTTTGGCTTAATTCATCGTTTAGCCATTTATTCACCCTTATTTCTCCCTTTGTTCCCTGTTTGTGCCTGACTATAGTCTACAGGAACAAATAGACTACTAAGTCACTCCCTGTTGAGCCTATTCTTGGGAATGGGACATCACAGTCCTCCCGTCCCGAGATTGCTTGTCCTCAAGCAATATCAATCCTGAGTGTTGCAATATATGCTCTCCCTCCCGAGTGGCATCCTCCACTAGAAGTCCCCTCCATCTAACCAAGCACTCCCTAATGACCTCGCTCCTCAATCTACACTCTCTCCTCTCTAGCACCTCCTCTGGCACTAACTCCAACTGTCCCTCCTCATCCAATGGTGGCAACTCCTCTTAAATCGATACCTATTGTCCCACCGCCTTTTTAAGGCAAGAAACGTGGAACACGTTATGTATCTTGCTACCCTCCAGCAGCTCTAACTCGTAGGCCACTTCGCCTAGCTCCTTGATGACTCTATACGGCCCATAGAACCTAGGCTTCAGTTTCTCTGCCCCGCTCCTCTTCAACGAAGACTCTGTACGGCTGTAATCGTAGAAAAACCAAATCCCCTACCTCGAAAACTGCGCTCTATCCTCTGCCTATCTACATAGATCTTTTGTTGGTTCTAAGCTACCTGTAGGTTCTCCTTCACTGCCCGTAGAATCCTCTGACTCTCCTCAATCCAGTCTTTGGCCCCCGGGACCCTACTATCCCCAAACACAATCTCCACAAAAGCGGGTGCATCGTATCGATACAATGCTCTAAATGGTGACATCATGATCGACATGTGGTAAGTTGTGTTGTAACAGTAGTCACCCATGTGCAACCATCTCACCCATGTGTGTTGTTTCCACCCCACATAATTCCTCAGATACCCCTCCACCCATTTGTTGACAATCTCTATCTGTCCATCTGTTTGTGGGTGGTAGCTGGTACTCGTGGCTAACTCTGTGCCCACCAACCTGAAGAGCTCCTGCCAAAACGCGTTGATGAAGCACCCATCTTTGTCACTGACTATCTGCCTGGGTAAACCGTGCAACCGGAAAACATCTCTGAAAATTAGCTCTGCTACCTCTATGGCCTTGTAGTCCATGGGAATGGCAAAGAAGTGTGCAAATTTGGTCAACCTTTCGACCACTACAAATATACAGTCCCTGTCGTGCACTCGAGGAAGTCCTGTAATGAAGTCTATAGAAATGCTCTCCCATTTCTTCTCTGGAATGAGGAGAGGCTAAAGTAACCGCGGGGTGTGTCTGCTCAGACTTGTTCTGTTGACAAGTCGTGCACTCTCGGATGTGCTTCAGTACATCATCCTTGAGACCCTTCCATGAGAATCTCTCCCTAATCTGTCGGGGCCCGGTATGTTTTGAAGAATCCCTGATGCCCGGTTGTAGGTGAACCGTGACAAACCTTCAGAACCTTCCCTTTTAAGATAGATTCTAGAACCAAGTAGATCTGTTCCTTGTAGAAAATGACATCGTCTAACATCTGGTATCTATCATCAACTACATGTCCATCCAGTACCTCACAAGCAAACTTGTTTTTGGAGTACTCCACCAGCAAATGTGCCTTCCAATCTGTGCAAATATCCATCATCGAACACCCTGTTGGTCTCCTGGACAAAGCATCTGCTACGACATTCCTTTTTCCTTTAACATAGTCAATGTCAAAGTCAAAGGATTGGATCTTCGAGAACCACTTCTACTGTCTCTCACTGAGGTCTTTCTGATCCAGGCAATACTTGAGACTGTTGTGATCAGTCTTCACTACAAACCTGCTACCCACCAGATACTGCCTGAATTTGGTTAAGGCATGCATGATTGCTAGCATTTCCTTGTCGTAAATCGAATAAAGTCGCTCCGACTCGTTGAGCTTCCTACTCTCGAACACAATGGGATGCCCCCCTGCATCAAAACTGCTCCAATCCCCACCCCTGATGCGTCGCAATCTAGAACAAACGGCCACAAGAAATACAGAAGGGCTAGAATAGGGCATGTGCTCATAACCTCCTTCATTTTCTCAAAAGTCTGTTGTGACTCATTTGTCCACTGAAAAGCACTCTTCTTGGTTAGATCTGCGAGTGGTGCTCCCAACTGCGAAAAAACCTTGAAAAAACCCTGACAAACCCTGCTCATTTAGGGAGTTCCCAATAGCAAACGCATCCCCAAGGAAAACCACTTACTAGGGCACAATGTCAACCACCAAGGTGAAAGAGGGAAAAAGGCATAATGTCCAAGCATATATCATGAAATCTAGAGCAATCTAAGATGCAACATAATCAAATGGCTTAAATATTAAAATGATGCTCACCATAATACTGACTTGTACCTCATGGAGCAAGGCCCACTGCCTTCCGAAAGCCAACTGGTGTGGTGGATGCCATCTGCAAACCTGTGACCATCTGTGGTGGTGAGTGGGTTTCCATCTATGCAAAAGGGTATTGTTGGTCATGTAGTCTCTCGGCACTTTGTATCTGCAACCTGAGGGCCTCAAGATATGATCTCCTTAGTTATCCACAAAATGGGGATAACAGGACCCAAGGGTCTCTGCAAGAGAAGCAAAGCTTCTTCCTCATCAACTCTCGTCTGGTGTCATCATCCAACTTGGGCTTACCCTTCCAATCCCTCTGAGGATTCTTCTGATCCTTGTCTCTCTGTGACCCAAAGGGTTTGGTAAAATTTTTGGGTTTCAGCACTGAGTCCCCCATGTCTCTAGTGCGCACAATGGCCTCCTGTAGGGTGTGAGTCTTGAAATCCTTAACCCATCCCCTTAATGGCTCCGTCAATGCCTCGGTGAACAACATCACCAATCTGTGCTCTGAAATATCTGATACGGCCACTGCCTTCCGCTGGAACTCTGTGATGAAGGCCTCAACTGACCCTGTTTGTCTCAACTGTGTCAGATCCCTGAATTGGAGTTCTAGATCACTCATGTCAAACCTCTCCATCAACCTCTCGGTTAACTCCAAATATGAAGTAATGTGGTTGTGACCCAAGGTCACCTGCCCATGATACCACCACTCGTGGGCCTCCCCATCCAAGTGCAAGGTGGCGAAGCTAATAGCTTTTGACTCTGTCATCGGGTTGAGCTTGATATATGTGTCAAGCTTCTGTACCCATGCCTGAGCTGAGCATCGAGATGACCCGTCGAAAATAGGAATATTCAGCTTTCCCACTTTCTTAATGAAATCCATGTTCTGAGTTTGTGCATTGCCCTTTTGTGCCTCCCTGGGCCTATTCTGATACCTGGTCGAACAATAATCTAGCAAACTCATGTATGCATGGAACTCTGGCCCTAGTGCTAAATAATCTCTCATGTACTCCCCGAATGGCTCATGTGGCACTGCCTGCCCCTGTCTTGGCTGTCCTCCTACCTTCCCTGGCTGTCCCAACGGCTGTCCTCCCTGGAACTGCGGATATAGAGGTCAGGGAATCCTCCCAGATGATGTATAGGCATGGATTGGTGAAGGATGTCCACTCGCTCCACCCTGAGATCCACTGGAGCCACTGGCACCATCTCCCTGTTGTCCTCCGGAACCACTCACTCCTCCTGTCGCGTCGACACCCATACTGCTCACACTGTGTTGAATCATCTGTGTGTTGATGGCCATTTGTGCTATGGCGTTCATCATATCCCACTGTCCTCTAGCTAGGTCATTCAAGATGGCCTACGTACTGTCAGAATGTGTCTCTAGGCCTTTCCCCCTGCCCTCTGGCGCCTCACTTCTGTCACCCATAGTCCTCTCTATGTCTGCCTCTGTGTCATAACTTTATGTGATCCATGTCCTCTAACTCTGGCTCTATATCTGACTGAGTGTGTAAGGGAGTGTAGTCCTTTTTGTTCCTATCTCTTCGATCTCTATTATGTCCCCTGCAATACTGAATGTACTCATCAACAATATGACCACGGCCCTCTGGTATTCTGCACATGTTCCCAGAATCATGGGGGGTCATGAGAAAGCGCTTCTTCACAGGCTAGCAGGAAGAAGGCTCTGATACCACTAAAGTATCCCTGATCCAATGGATCTGCATAGATCCTACTGAAATTGATGTCTCGACTCTCGGATCTGATACTCTAGGGGTTTCTAGATGCATTTTAGTTACTTGTTTAACATGCTTGGTGATTTTACATGTGTGTGTCATATAAATAAGTGTTTGAGCAGAATATATGATGCATGTGAAATAAAGGAACCAACACAACTCAATAGCATGTATTATGGAAAATAGCAGGAAATACAATGTGCATGTATGAAATATAGGAACTACTCATCAGCTAGATCTCATAAGAGCTAAGTCACCAGACACGTGGACACGGGACACGGAGGACACGAAAATACGAGTGTCGGACACGGGCACGGCGACCCCCGGAAACAGGACACGGAGGACACGTTATATATATATATATATATATTAAAAATATATATATATTAATATATATANNNNATATATATATATATATTAAATTATGAATTACACATACAAAATTAATAAAATTGTAAACATTTAAATTTTAATGATACATATTACAAATTCATTATTCAATCTTGAATCATACAAATTACAATGATACAACTAGGTACTAAGTTCTACTTCTCATGAATAATGACAAACATTGAAATTTGAAACACACAAGAAATTCAAACCATAAACTGCAGTTTTCTCATTAAGTCATCAAAATCAAAATGTGTTACATAGACACCGACTCCTGAGTCACT